>JAQGBW010004475.1:0-13715 GCA_034698625.1 Julus scanicus
AGACGCAGGCACTTTTTGCCATCCGATTTTGGGGAGAAAAAGTGCGTCTTATACGGCGAAAAATACGGTAATTAATGTTGCTAAGTGCATTTTATTAATATTCTTATTTTTTATCTAAACTCCGGATTAACCGGCTCCTTTTCTTATTCTGTATACCTCCAGTCCCAAAAAGGACGGATAACAAGCGTTCTATACTAAATATTTGTTCAATGTATTTGAAATGGAAACTTGCTGCTTAAAAATAACTCTGTTCAAACATGTAACCCGAAAATATTTACAGGCGATACTTTTCTGTCAATTATAATGATTAGTAGAGTAAAAATTGCACCGATCGAAACTCGTAAACATTCAAATATTTGATAATAATCGACTGTTTGCTTTCTAAACCATTCTCCCAATGCGTTTAATTGAATTGTGACGTTGGTACTTGTATAGTTGGTTTGTTCGCTGCCATCCACTTAAAAATATTGTTTGATAAAGACATTCTTCAACGTCATGTCGTTTGCTGGAAACTCCGCGACATTTGTCTATATCCTTCAAGACTAATAAAACTTCATGCATGAAATGGTAGAACACTAACGAGAAGAAATCAATCAGTGTTAGGAAAGTGAGCCATGGATATACAAATGGATGGTGGCAGGGCAGGCAAATGGTAGATCCGTGGCCTCCCCAAACATGATCGATTATTGTCGTGTAACAGATTAGTGCATGTACTGGAAACTGTTTTATCCCTCCATTGATCATTGGATGGAAGAAGAAAAATAAGCCATAGGAAAAAAAAAAAAGAAAAACAGTGAAGTGAAAATATGGAAGTATACAGGACAAAAAAAAGCAATGTTTGTTCAATCTAGAAATGACAACGTGTGTTTCGTTAAAATTGCTTTATAGAACAAAAAAAAAAAAAAAATCCACGATGAAGTTGAACTTTTGAAACCGCTCCAATGGCTGATTTAATCAAATTGAAACTTTTAAGAACCTCATTTTTTATCAGCGAGCTAAGCCATACACACATCGGCCCTCAGCCAATTTGATAGGAGAAGATAAATAAAAAAAGAATGAAAGAAATTGCATCTCTTAGGCCTGGTCGATCTAAAGAGATTTTCTCAATCAAACTAGAAAAAAAAATGGTTTGTTGGTAAGTTCAAATATCGTGAAATAAATTAGGCTTTTTTATGTAAGAGTGGATTTTACTCAATCGTCATATTGGCGTCTGCAATATCTTGACCCTATATAGCATTTAACGACAAACATAAAAGCATTTTCTAAGATGTTTGCAAAAATGTGTGGAAGTTAGATACTCGTATAACCCACACATTGTTCAGATTATTTGTTTCTGACAAACCTATAGCATGCTTGAGGATTGTGTATAAACTTTTCCTAGCTTGAAAGGTAGTAACGCCATTTTGAATCAAGATGGTGGAGCCAATATTTTGTGTGAACAAAAATCCCCCTTCATGATTCCAGAGATATAATAGAGAATATACTAAAAACGTTTTTGAGAATTTTGGGAAGGCCATGTTCTGTCATGATGGTGTTTACAACTCCAAAAGCACATTATTATACCATTCTGTGTTCTGATAGCGTTCCAAAAAATAAACACCATGCACTAACTTTGGATTTGAATTATGTCAGATTTTAGTATGATAAAAAATAACATGCGATGGTTTTCCAATTTTTCATCTCTGTTCTATAGATTTGCTTCACTGAAGAAATTAACATTGATACGCTGTGATATCCGTTTCTTTCACCATCATCACTCAACACTTTATACGCATGCTTCATTGACTGTCTCAAAGAAAAGATGGCTCAAAATGTCGTCAGAGATTACGTATATAGAAAGAAATTGCGGGATGTGTGGATAAAAGACGTACACAAAAAAATTGCACGCATGCACTTGAATCAGTAGTAGCTTATATAAGCCTCTCCATGGTCACTGGGCTTTTTTTTCTTCTTTTTTTTAAGCTTGACTTGATTCAAGACTAATGATAGTCTTTTTGTATCGAAAGCGTTTTTGTGTTGTTAAGCTTGCATTGAAAGTCACGGACTGGAAGAATTTGGGTTAATTCACGAAGATTGAAGTCGCAAACTCTATACGCATTGACAACAGTCAGTTTCATAGACTTGAAAGTGGCGCCGCCTAGTGACTTGACTATTTCTTTTCGTCTGTATAATCGCATTAAGCTAAAAATGGAGCATAAAACGTTATGAAGAGATTTATTTTGTTGCAAGGACTTAGTTAAAAAGCTAGAGAAAATCAAGTTTTCTGCAACATTGTTGAGCTGTTATAGAGATCATTTTGGATTAAAATCATTTCACTATAAGGGGCAATTCAAAAAAGACGTCCCAGAATTTCCTTCAAAAATTGACCCAAACCCCTCTTCACATCGTGTCCATTTTAGCCCAGACCCCCTCTTCCCTGGACGCCATACATTTTTTTAAAATTTTGGAAATTTTGGAACATACAAAGGCCCATCTTATAAATTTCCAAGCACCAATTCCACGATATTTTTCCAGATTTTTCTGATTAACCGAAATTTTCTGACCTCAAAGGAAAATTCCATCATAAAACTAGTGTTTAACATAAAGTTAGGCAGAATTACCTCCATTCCCAAGGTTTTAAAAATGTGAGTACGTCTGGGACTGGGGACACATTTCGTCCAGTGTCCAAATCCCCTTTCACCGACCTTTAAAAAAACCAAAAAGACCTTAAAAAAAATCCAAAAACTGAAATATACCATTATTAGTGACTGTCCATAATGGCAATCCCCCTGTCCACAAGCTTGCAGACACCCTACCCCCGTCCTTTTTGAATGGCCCCTAACCATGGTTTTAATAATAACTTTCTCTGTATTCCTAAATGAATTCCAATTAAGCTAATGACTAATCGGAGTTTTGGTGCAATCCGCCATGTATACAAGCTACACATCGGTATCTTGTAAACAAAACGTTTGTTGGCGACTTGTGCAATGTTGGCTGGCTCCTATAAGTTTGGCAAATTTCCTAAATTGTCAGACAATGTTTTGACATTGTTGCACGAGTTAAATTATTTGATAAATTGTCTAAAGGAAGCCAAGTGAATTCCTAACAAGCTAGTATACATTTGTTCCCTTCGAGTTTTTTTTTTTTTCCAGAGGAATTTCGGTTCGTGTTTATTTAAGCCAAAAGCCTGGTTTTGTTTAGGGAAATTGTTTCTCGGTGGCGCTGTGTGTGGCCCTGTTGTTTAGTCAGCTAATTTCCTTGTTAGTTCAGAACGTTTCTATATAAGATGTTGTTCGAGTGTATATATCCTTGGCAAGTTAGCCGAACACAACCTCTTTGGTTCCAGTGTATTATTTCAACCTTCGCGGACATGAATGCAGTGTTATTCACTCCAGTGCCATTGACCACAACCGCGATGCTTTTCATGATCCGTGTTTATAGGGTTAAACTTTGAAAAGGGAGGGAGGGGGGTCACCTTCTACCAAAATGCCAATTCACTTGTGGGCAGTCGGAATGCTTAAATAGAAACATGAGAGTCATCGCAAATGACAAATTGCCAATGAAACGCTGCCATAAAAATTTCTCGTTGCCATTCGGCGTTTTATCGCCCTTATCTTCCTTTGTTCATAAAGCCAATGCATAAAATATGAGCTCGATGGTCGACCTTTAATTTATTCTAAACAACTGGTTTTTAATAATAAAACAGATGCTTTTGTGCGAATTCCTTCGCATTGGTTAGCCAGTCATTTCCCTCGGATCTAC
The DNA here is from genome assembly GCA_034698625.1 of Julus scanicus. Taxonomy (NCBI): domain Eukaryota; kingdom Metazoa; phylum Arthropoda; class Diplopoda; order Julida; family Julidae; genus Julus; species Julus scanicus. The sequence continues at coordinate 3,742 of JAQGBW010004475.1, forward strand.
TAATGCACATGATATATATATATTTTTTCTCCTATTTTACGATGCTTGTATAATGATAAAATTAACTGCGTGACGATGGTATCAGAAATAACTATGGTTTTCATGATGATACTCTTCTGTTGACTGCATGGTTTGTGGTTGGAAATATATTATTAAACCCATGGACGTTTCATCATGTCGTCACCGATTAAAATACGTATACAGCGTTAACGAGATATAATATGAAACAAAAATCCAATTATAGTTCAACAAAATCAATAAGTTTTCATACTGTATTTTAAATAAGAGCATGGAACGTGTTACTAAGAGGCAAGACAGAATTGCAAAATCGATCACTGAAGTTCTTGTAGTTTTAACTAGATATTGATTAGGTTTATGTAAAATAAGATAACTAATAGAAACAGTGACGTGTTTGATTTGATGTAAACGTTATTCATAATAAATACGGTGTTGATGTTTAAAACTTTAGAGGGAATAAAAAAACCGAGAAAGTAGGTGCAAGTTTATAAAAATGATTTTTAATCAAAACAAGCATTACCAAAATTCTAGATATCATTATGCTAGAACTAGAATAATCAACACGAGGCGTGTGATATGGATTCCCCGTATCATCAGCATATATATGAAAATATGATGAGTTTATATGAGCACAAAACGAATAACAGGCACCGCTATATCAACATCTTATAATTCAATTGTGGGTAATTTCACTCTGACATTTTTCTACGTCGACCCTACAAAAAGCCAATTTCAACATGCGAACACTTTGGTCGAGTGGGCTACTCTGCAAAAGGCACTATTCATGGTCACAAAAACTATCTGACAGCACTAAAAATGTCCTTGTTGCGCGTTTTAATTTGCTGGACCAGCACGTTTGTGTCTCATTATCATCATCATCATCATCATCATCATCATCATCATCATCGACGGTCGTCGTCGTCCTTTGCCTTCGACTAGAAATTATATTAACTGAGAGAAGTAAGAATGTTTCATCAACACGTAGGCACTCGAGAGTGTGCATAAGGAGGAAACACGAGGCTCAGAGCGTAGAAATTGCTAGCTGTCATCCACTTCACCTTCTGGAAAAGAGGGGGTAGAAAAAAAAAAGAGCGAGAAATATGTGGCAGAGTGCTCTTGACAAACTTTCGGTTGGCAATCGAGCAATGGCGTCCAAATGCCGCCACTCAGCCACGTGGTTGATCGTGTTAAGTGCGCGCTTTTGAGGGCGAAAACGGTTAAGGTGGTGCTGGCGAGGATTAGGGCTTATTTGCATATTTGATTTCGCCAATATCCTTGAGTGGCCTCGGCAAAATGGAGTGGGACTGGCTCTAATTAGAGAAGGGAAAACGAGGAGTGCATTCAGAAACCAATGAATGAGAGATCACTTTTCCATCACGTTCAAGGACCTGTTTGGAGGAGGAGAAAGTGGAAAATTGGCGCTGCAGGCTGCCCCTCGATTGTCTCGATGGTCGGACAAAATCTCTACAGTTCAAGAGTGGACAGCAGTGAACGAGCCTTTTATTCACAAGTCAACGTCTCGCACTTCAATGCTTCATTCACCGTGCACAAATTGAAAGTGCTTTTCGAATGCAGCGCCCTCATTGAGATAATGTCAAATACCCACAATGCCAATGCTGAACTTAAGCTCAAACAAACAAAACAAAAAACAATTCGTTTTAATGAATGGATTTTTGTAATCTTGTTTTGTTGATGTTTGCAAAATGACTATCGATATGTAGGGATAAGGGTCGAGCATTTTTCTCTTTATGCATACAATATAATCTTGTTCTTGACTGAATGTTATTGAAATTGACAATATGCTCGTATTATTATTATTATACACTTTTCCATTTTATGCAAAGGACATTTTTTTTTCCAAGTATACAAATTCAAGAAAGTAACATTTACGAAATAAATACAAACAAAAGAAATAAAATGAAAATGTTCCATTTGCAAAGAAAAATATTTATCTTTATGAAAGTGTTTTTGTTATACAAGAATAACTAGAATAGGCGAATTTTCCTCAACAATGGAAAATAAGTCTTGCGTTTTTGAATAAAGGATTTAGATTGTTTAGTTTTGAATGACAATGTTTGTTTATGGGAATAGGGAGTTTTCCTTTTATACAGATTTTTAAAATCTGTTCTCAAAGATGTTTTCTCAGATATATTTATGAATTTGTACATTTCATCTTTACTTATTGTGTGTGGTTTTTTTTGCATGTTCGATTCTTTATATAAAATAACGTATTCCTCCAAATTTTTGGTTCCTTGGTATATGTTGTGTGATTTTGCAGAACAGCAATGTCTTCACTATCCTATTCTCTTCATTCATACATCTAGTATTTACATGTACATGTATATGCGAAAACATTTTTATCTGCGATTACTATAATTCACTATTTGAAAACTTTTTGGGTTGTGTTATCCCAAAGATGTGTAAATATATAATTTCACGTCTAGTACCATGCAGTTGCACAATCAATATTCTTTTCATCTATATTGAATCTGCACCAATTATGATAATCTCAAATGTTTATGTTGATCTCAATTTTAATTTTTTTAATTTTTTATATTTCAGCAGCAGAGATCAGAGCTACCACGGCTGTTGGTGAGTGAAATACCATAATTGTTTCTTATGTAGATTTCAACTTTTTTAGCTTTCCCATACTAACTGAATTTGCATGTAGGACCAGCAAATTTCAATGTATTATGCTTTACGTAAATATTCATGCATATTTCCACCCTGGTTGTTTTGCCCCTATTTTAAAATATATTATATTACGTCATTATACGAGTACCTAGCTGTTTTGGAATGTTTTTTTAAATGGCAAAAACTATGAGCATGATAATAATGAGCGAGGGGATCTGTACTGAAAGCTCATAAGCCACCAGGGGGTGCTGAACCAGAAAAAAGGATAATTAGCACGCTGCCATGTGCAAAAGCAACAACGCTGTTGGACCTGAATGTAATTACATGCACTTGAGGTGTCTCTTGAGTTAAATATTTTTCTTGTTGTGTCGTATATGTTCCATTGTTTCGTTTTTTTTTATTGGTCGCAATTAGTTTTATTAGATGAAGTTGATTTCCGCCCCCTTTCTTTCACGAGAGAATGGCTAAACGCGAGGATTTGTGCCACGGTTTTCTCTGGAAATGCAATCGCATACAGAGCTGTTTTGGTGTTGTACTACAACAAATCGCATTTTCGTCAACATTTTTCTCCCTCGAGATCTCTCCCTTTAGCTTTTGCTGTTTGTTCTTCTTGCCTTTGCTCTTCTCTATCTTCCTTTTCCTCTTTCCTTCACAACAGATTAGTCAATATGCCCGCAAGAGTGTGTACTAGCTTAAATATCATTGCTGTCACTGTCAGGCTCATCTTCCTCATTCCAGTTCACTATATTGCATTTCACAACGTAATCGAATTGATATTGATTGTTGGTGCATTGGGAGGGGGCGATGAGAGGGGAATTTGTAAAAGGCAAAGAGGGAAAACTCGAGTACAAATGATGATCTTGAGATGTAGCGTCCTATACGTACTTGTTTTCGAGAAAAAGACAAACTTGGCTCAAATTATGCAGAGACATGTTTAGTAGTCAGGTTATCATTTATTCACAACCTCCATCTTTTTGTAAATCACAAAAGGGAAAAAATAAACGAATTGTTACATAGGCTACTCACAATTTTTTTTTATCAAATTGAAAGCATTTGTCAATCATTCAATATATACTCGCATCTAACATTTTAAAATTTCAATTTTTTAAGCTTTAAATAAATTGTAGTAATTATAAGAATAATGCTAAATGCAACTCCTGATTTATGATTGTTGTAAGTTGAGATACTGTTAGAGAAATTTATCATTTATTTATATAAGGATTATTTTTGAAAGAGGGCAAACTAGCATTACAGTAGTGTATTGCGGAGAAGCCTGTGTTGAAATACAATTAAATCTCATTTTGACGAAATCGCATAAGTCAAATTATTTATTTATTTATTTATTTATTTATTGATCATGTCGAGAAAAAAAAAAAAAAAATGGATACCACGTTTCATGGATTCCACTATTATGGATACCACGAACTAAAACTATCCCCTACTAGTGATTCATCACTGGACATAGGTCTTATAATATCAAATATGGTTAAGACCAAGAATTGTTCATGGTCCCTAGAATTATACAACTGCACTGAAAACTCAAAATGTGCACACAAAAAAAGCACACCAAATGTGTAAAAAATAGGAAATTTTACACATTTATGTGTGCGAAACTTTTTTACACATGGTAACCCTGTAGTGTCCCATGTGTATCAACAGATACATAGCGATGTAGCATAAAAGCTACAACAAACTTTAAGGATATTAAAATTAAGTACATGTAGTTTTATTTGTAAATGTGAAAGACTTTATGGCCACACTGTATAGTATTTGCATGAAATATCCATTTCTCGCCCACATACAAAAAATTAATATATTTGTACATTTAGATGAATTTTGGAGTCACGGCAGGCAATATTTCCACTTTAGTGATGTCTGTATAGTTAATCCTTTTGACTTTGTACGCAATGCGTTGTTGCCTTAGGATGGGCGGCTTAAACGCATTGAATCCCGAAATCTTTTTCGCTTAAATCTCCTTTTTGCTTTCGAAGGCAGATGCTAATTGTTGCTGTTTGTTGGCGTTCGCGCACTGTAATTAATTGGAGTGTGTGCGTTTGTGAAGTGCGAGTACTTAATTCGTTTCTGGTCTCCTTTTTCGCTTTTCTCAATCCCTCGTCGCAGAGCGCGAAAGAGTCGCGCTATTTTAATCCCCAGCGATGGTTAATTGAATTATCTTATCTGCCCAGACATTGTTTGCGTTGACATTAAAATTCTGTTGTTTTAATGGCCGCTTAATTACGAACGCGCCAAAGCTTGCATCTAATTATTTCGGAACAGCGCCAATTGTAATGTCAGCTCAACGTAAGCGGTTATTAAGCAGTCGTATACAGAAGCATTAACTAAGTGGAGAAAACCCTCACCCACCCAAGCACGTACGCAAGCCCTCGTTTTGTGGGGGGGGGGGGATATAAAACGAAACGCTTTTGATAGGGATGTGAGGGGGAGGGGGGGGGGAAACATGCAGTGATTCTGCCTTCCTCTATAGCCACAGCTTCTTCGCCTTTCTCCCCCCCCACACACACATCTCACTCCTCGTTTCAAAAACCCCCTCCCTCGCTTTTCAGATCGAATTACAGATTGGAAAAAGCCACCCTACACACCCAATTAACTACGGTAATATTAATTAAGAGTCTGGAGGAAATGAAGCAGCGGAGATGCGGAACAAGATGCGATTGAATGGGCTTTTGCATTGAGAGATGATGGGGGGAATCCCTTGGCCACCCCCTCTTCAACCCTCCTTATTTGCATAATGAACATTATATTTAGATTAAATCCAGTTCGACGAGATATCATTTTCACTTGCTTTTTGTTAGAGGGTCCTTAGAAGCGTAGGAGAGCAACTCCCTTATGGGTTGTACAACGACAAAGAATAACGGTGTTCTGTATAGTGTTCCCCTCCTGTGCGAATTATAGCATCCAAGAATCGATACATGTGGTTCCAGATGGCGCTGAAGGTCGACGAAATTCTGTTAGGAGTTTTTTTAATGGCGAACAATGCTGCCATCTGTTTATATTAATAAGGGTGTCGAATTTTTAGCCTTTCGAGTCATGCGTAGGCGAAGTGTTGGTGAATGGTTTCATTTCCAACTTTCAAAAAGTCGCAGATTGGCACATGACGAGCATTGGTTTCCATGGCGCCACCATCTTGAATTTAATTTTCAAATGTTTAAGTTGGCATTTCTAGATAAATATCTTAATGGAATGTATATAAAATTCAATGCGGGAAAATTCGAACTTAGCACGGAAGGGTGCTTGAAAATGTAAGTGATGATTCTTGAAATATGCTTGAAAATTTCCAGCAAATTTACTGGAAACCCTGATGAACCTTTGGCCAACATCAGCAAATACAGTCGTAAAGTTGACAATCCTTGGCTTAATGCTAACAGTCAACGTTGGAATTGGTAGTTTCCAATTAATCGTTGGTTTTATGTTGCCAGTAAACGTTGGCAAATGGTACAGTTGCCATCGTTGGTTTCATGTTGTCAGTCTGTATTGGTAACTGCTAGAGTTGCCAATCGTTGGTTTTATGTTGTCGGTCAACATTGCCAAATGGTCGAGTTACCATCGTTGATTTTATGTTGGCAGCCTACTTTGGTAACTGCTATAGTTGCCAATCGTTGGTTTCATGTTGGCAGTCAACGTTGATAACTGCTTTAGTTGCCATTGTAAAAAATAATTGTACTTAACGTTCAGCATCTATACTTTATATCAATAATATAGAAACAAATAAAGATATGGTGTTTATTTGCAAATTATATTTAATAAAAACAAATTTGTTCTTGGCAAAAGGATGACCCAATGTATTTGGCCGACTCTGAGCTGAATACATATTGTAATTTGGCCCAACATGTTTCAATGAACAGCAAACATGTTCGCATTTTTGGCAAAAAGTTTGCAGAAACCGTTGAACAGAAAAATGTTGAGCAAACTTTCATCGTGACCCTGTTTCTGTTTCATGTTTTCTCTAGTCTGTACTAGACGTGAATTAAGAAAATTGCAGGACTTCCCCCATTTCTGTTCTCCCCATGTTACCAAGGTGCTCGTTTTCGATAATCCCGTCCCATTTGGCCACGCTCGTGTGCACTCTTTCACGCGTTGGTGCACTCACGCGTGACGTCATACGTTCCCTGCGTTCTAGGGCCTCGCGCTTGAGCTGGCAACGCCACCGAGCGAAGCGCCATTGCAGCTATTCATGTCTGCATACGTCGCCATTGGGTGCTGCTGCTTCGTAGCAGTTATCTCCTTGGCTTCGTTTTGCGTCATTTAATCATTTCTTCTTCTAATATAGACTGCTGCTTTCGCTCCTTATCGTTTTCCATCTTCTTTTTTCTTCCCCCCATGCGTTGTCTTCCGATTTACGCCCTCGTATGTTCCCCCACCCACCTCCTTTTTCTTCCTCTTAATAATACCCCCCTCCCCACCCACCATGTCTTCTATTGATTATACTTCCACTCTCTCCCTCTCTATATCCATTCTATATACGTGGCATTATTTTCTACGAGCATATAATGGGGAGACGGAACTACTGGCGCGCACACTTTTCTATATGTTGCCATTTTTGAGCACGCCACGAGCATAGTAATTATGTCTAACGGCTTCATCCTCTCGCAAAGTTGCTCATAGAATGGCATTTCTTGCAGACCACTTAGCAAATAGAGCCGGCTAAATGAGCGGTGTAAATTACTCGACCCGCACAACGGATTAATTTTTTGGCATGCCTACTGAACGAGCCGTACTACTTTTTTTTCTTCTTATATGCGCCAATTTTTCTTTTTTTTTTCTCTTAACCTTCCCTATGCAGTTTTTAAGGCTGCCAGCCTGTTTTTATGGCTACGATAGGGTTTATCGAAGAAATGGAACATGTGGCAATGATGTCACGGGTGCGTCTTTTATAGTCTACAATTTCATTTCTGGCTGCACTGGAATGATGCAATTTCAGCCGTGGAAGTGAATTATGATGCACCCTGCACTGTCTTCTTTTCCATCTTCTTAAATGGCTGGCTTTTTTTTTATTTTGTTTAATATGGTGCAATGAGGTATTACATGTTTGCCAAGTTTGGGAGTGGTAAATTTGCGAATTTAAACATGGCTTCTGAGCCTTGGAATGGACGTTGAAACAGTGGGTGTTCCCCTTGTTTTTCTGCGACAACATGTGACATTATATATATGTATGCTACAAAGCCCTACATGACCGATCTCTTAAATGTCCGTTTAGGAAATGGCTCGTATATGTATAGTTTCCTTCCTCTTTCAAAGAATTTCATTTGTAACATAAATTGTTAGGGACACAAATGCGGGGGAGTTGAATGTATTCGGCGATTTATTCAATGCTACATGTCGTTTATTTTTATAAAATTTTGTCATGAGAAAATAGACGTTAAAAGCATTAGGAATTTTAGTACCGACTGGATAGGTTTTGTGAATGGAACTAACTGATGACCCTCAGATATGGAAAACCTGGAATTGTAAAGGGAATTGAATATAAATATGGAACTGATAACACCCAAATATATAGAAAACAGGGAAAAGTGATTTATATTGAAAATTTGCAGGATATTTATCATAAATATGCCATTTGCTTTCTCAAAATCAATGATATATAACCTATCTCAAAAGTTAAGAGATTGCGCATTATACATTCCATTCCCATTTCATCATTTTTTAAGGCTCAAAAATTCGCTAACATTCAAATTAAATACTAATTTTAATTAGTTGTAATTTTTAATTCATATATGTCTAGTAAAAAACTGGTTTAAAAGTAGTTTGCGTAATCAAGAACAGAAAACAAGACTACCATATTTTGTTAATTTTCAGTCGTATAGGGAAGTTGAAAATTTCATGGAGGAATCAAATTGTAGATGAATAGACAAGCTGAAAGGGTTATGCTAACAAAATAATCTACCATTAGTCAATCTGATGATCGAGGGGCGTGTGTGTACTACTACTGTTCGTAAGTGTCACATCGACATCCAATTTTAACTCTTTATTTTTCACCTCCTCTTTTCATAATCAGCCCTTTGTGGCATTGGCGTTTATTGACCATTTGCTAAAAGAGTGCATGGTGACAGATTTGAACGTATATATTGATTTTGCAGTAGATACTTCGCAAATATCTCGCGGGATGCGATTAAAATCTTAAAACAATATTTGCGTTTCACCGAGATGACCGCTGTCTAAACATCGGGTAAATAAGCCTCGATTAAACAAATGTGGACGTCGATTGACCAGGGAATTGCAGCCATGGCATCGTGGTCGCGTGTAATGAGAAGCGTCCACCTTTGACAGAGCCAACCAAAAGCAAATGCTCGTTGGATCTTGACGATCATTCCAAAAGTTTACTTTGATCACGCGGTTAAAGCGGTTGGTCCAACGATATTATCGATGGATTCAGGGGACCGTTGTTTACATTCGATGCGCAGCAACTTATATATATATATATAGGATTGCATTTGCCAATGGGATGTTTGGAATAGCTTTTTTACCTTTATACTGGACCCTTATATACACATCCTCGTTATCTGAATGTGGCAGCATGCTACAAACGCAGTATACGCTGTTTCCAAGTACATCTAGTGCAGTTCTGGCAAACTGCGAAATTTGATAGACACCCTCGCAAACACGTTTAGTGTTTGCACAACCTCAAAACGACTAATTCGACACGTGAAACCTTTTATTCGGCTCCGTCATGCCAACTTAAATAGACGCGATTATCGGTATGGCAGCACGAAGATCCTGCAACTCGTAGCTTCGGTTATTTGATCAGGTTTTCAATCTTTGTTTACTTCTTTCGGAAAGAGAGCTAGAGTGGTCGGTCCATTATGTACAAATTCAATATTCTCCCATTGCATCTTTTACATCAATAATTCCTTATTCAGAGGTCTTCCGCAGTAACATTGCCTTTGTTTCAATGTTTAGGAGAGATAACCTTTGAAAACTTGGCCTTTTGTGTACTTATGCTGAATAGAACAATGACGTGGTAAACTGGTTGCCCTCCTATGAAATACATTCGAATATCGCACAATGATAGTATTATTTATGACATCTATATACTGCATCACAAACAGTGTCGCTGGTAGACATTTTCATATCCATTATCGTTCAATGTTTTATCTTTTGTGATAAGTGAATATAAATCATCTGGTTTATTTTATTTTTTTATTGTTTAATTATTTATGCTCTTCTCATTGATAACTGCATGACCAATAAATGCTGAAAGAACTTTATTTGACAACACTGAATTTTCTCCATTTAATGCCTGGTTCACAATGCATCGACCGACGTCTTTTTCTGACCGTCACTCGATCTGCGCATGCGTGCCGACC
>JAQGBW010004476.1:0-13710 GCA_034698625.1 Julus scanicus
GGATTCCTTATGTTACAAGTGCATACAACTCAATACCCCATACTAGCACAAATGAGACACCCTACTTTCTAATGTTTAGGCAAGATAACAACATGCCAATGGAGGACATTTTGACATCGCGGAGGGTGCCAACGAACCTGGATAACCAATATCACGAGGAAGTTAGGTTGCGCATGCGATTAGCTCACGAGGAAGCTGCTAAACAGTTGGAAGCCCATTTTCTAAAGGCAAAGAAGCAGTTTGACAAAGGCACCAAAGTGCCAACATTCAATACGGGGGACGTGGTGTACTTAAAGGTAGGCCAACACAAACCGGGTGTGGGGAAGAAACAAGCCCCTCGCTGGGAAGGGCCATACCATGTGGTTGCTCAGACTGGTCCAGTAAATTATGAGATCGTAAAAGAAAATGAGCACAGGAAGAGAGTATTTGCGGGTAGATTAAAGCCGGGAAAATCCGAAATGATCCCTCAGCTCAAGATCTAGGGCCGCCAGGAGATCAGGATAGAGAGGTGGTGGATCCAGTAGATGCCACCGTCCAAGGAACCCCTACTGATGTTCCAAGGAATAAACCATCAGTAAAGGGAGGGGCCATTCATAGGAGGAAGATTCCGGTAGTTCCTACCCGCCAGTACAATTTAAGAGACAGGATTAGGACTGTCCACTGGGCTGACGAATCAGAATAACATGGATGGTAGGACAGTCAAGGGGAAGGTCATGATAAAACAATTAGGAATCTGTTGAATGAAAATGCACATAGATATCTTAGTACAAAGGAGCGAGAGCTACTCAGCAAGTACCAAGATAGGGTACCAAGCAAGAGATTTGGACCCGTGGTAGAAATAGCTGGTCCACCGGGATACTCAGTTGAGAATAAAGGGAGGACCAGGCCTCTGGCCACCCGCCGAGGATGGATCAGTGCCTGCTACAAGGAAAATTGGGCCTGTGGAGAATTTAATCGTCCAATTACGGAAGTACACCTTAACACCACGAGAGGTGGAATTGATCAAAGAGTATGCGGGTTACTGTGCTGCCTACAATCATGCCTATTAGGATGTTGGGAGGACCTAGGTGGAGCTATGTGCCGAATTTGTGGAATAAGAACTCGAGTCAGAATAGAGGTCAGGAACCTAAGTTTGGAAGCCTAGTGAAAGCTCATAACAGTGTGCATCAAAGCATGCATTCTTAACTAGGCTATTGGATAAATCCCTTAGCATGCTGAACCTTTCAATAGGCAGCAGGGTAAAGTTTCGGTTACTTTCCCAGAATTGCAGTGTTATGTATACCTTTGGTCACAGGCTATATAATTTTATGCAAGTTTTCTTTTCAGTTAGCAGCAAGCATTTTATGGCTGACTGCAGTGTTGGTGGCAATGGCAAGCATCTATAGTGCGCAGCAGAATATAAGAGGTGGAGTGGCGTTCCTCGACCATGGGAACTTCCTATTGTCCAATGCCCGATGGACGGTGGTGTTTGATGTGCCCACCAATCAGTTTCAGGATCACTTGGTGAATATACGGAAGGCCTTACAGTGCCTTCAGAACCCTGTAGCAGTGGTGAATGCCAATAGCCCCTGCTCAGTGGATCAGGAACTCTATGGTCAGCACCATAAAAAGGGAAAGAATTAAGCTGGGGCTGGATTAGACTTTGTGGGCCAGGGACTGAAATTCCTGTTTGCGGTAGCTGTATTAGATGACGTCAAGATGAGTAATGCTAATGTGGGGGCAATCAGGGAGCAGCTTATTAGGACAATGCACTATTTAGAGGTACAGGAAACTTATCTTAACCATACTATTGATGCCGTGATAGCAACTAAGCGCTCCGTAGAGAGGCTAGAGTCGATCATCATGGTGCTAAGCAAAGAGCAGAAGGTATTGGGGAGTAGGTCAATGATGACGTATGCTATGCACCTTATTAAGGTATCATATGACGGAGTCTGGAGGGAATGGGTTAACTTCAGGGAGGCCATCCAAGAGCTAGGGGTAGTGAAGTTGAGTCCCTAATTAGTGGGTCCTGAGAAATTGGTAGAGATGCTAGGGCAAGTGAAGGATCAATTGCCAGCTGTTGTTGACGTTGAAGTTGTTGATAGCGATCATGAAAGACACGGTAAACCTAGCCTACGGGTGGGTGAAGGCCGTGCCCACCCTGAGCGATGGGGTCTTGAGAATATTCCTACAGATTCTGCTTAAGACAGATCAGAAGCACTTCACGTTGTATCGCATCCTGTTGGTGCCTCAGCTAGTCCCGAATTCCAGCGTTGCGATGGTTATTGAACCTGAAAGTCCGTTCATTGCCGTAGCAACTGAAAAACGATCACATATGCTGATCTCTACTCTGGACCTACTTCAGTGTACAGGGGGCACGACAAGGTCCTGCGATCTACCTAACATGGTGCGTCAAGAATTTTGTGCAATGTTGTTACTAATAGGGGCACACGAGGAAGTAATGGCCATCTGTCCCAGGAAGGTGGTACCACAGCCAAAAGCCGTGGCGCACTGGCTAGACGATAACGGGCACTGGTTATACAGTGTCCTGAAACCAATTCCAGTAAACATTAAGTTCCCAAGGAGGAGCCTGGACCGAAGGGTGACACTGCAGGGGCAGGGGTCTATCCGTATCCCGGACTCCTGTTCGGGCTATGCAGATGGTTTTATGCTGCCGCCACACTTTCAGGGGAGAACCATTTTGGGAGTAATAACGCTCCTGGGGCTGGTGAAACTAAGCAAACTTGACCTCTTGCAGGGGTTTGATGTGGCAGCCATTATAGCATTCCAAGAGAGGCAAGATAAGATTTTACAGTCGGTCAGCGCATCGCGACTGATTCCGGAAATCCAGCACCTGCCCCTGGAAGAGTTCAAGCATTTGTTGGGGTAGCAGCTTCTCGCTGTTACCCGTGATAAATGGGGCTGCCATCTTATTCATTCTGATAACAATGACCAGTGTAGCGGTAATTTTCGGCTGTTGGGCCAGATCCAAGAAAGTTAAATTGTGGGGTAGCCACGCTCGGAAGAGGAAGGCAAAATTGATAGGCCCAGGGTCTGGAGAAAAAAAGCCGAAGAAACCAGATATGGCTGGTTTGGCAGAAAGTGCAGACGCCAGCACTACCACCCTCTACGCAGTGACAGACCTGGATCAACCATTGTGGAGCAGGGAGCCCAGCGCCGAGAATGTCACTTATAAGAATGTGGTCCATGGACAGGCAACAAAGACACCAAGCAGCAAGGGCATCTACCTGAACATGCTGCCAACAGCCGCGGGAGAAAAGGTCAGCTGTGACACCCCGCGCCCAGCAAAGTAGTGGAAGAAAGGAGGGAAGGCCACCATAATATTACTGGAGCCAGTAGCCGAGTACCTGGAGGTGCTCGAGGAGCCACCAACCGCCGACAGCGTGTTAGCCCACGCACCAGCACGAATAATTTCTATTTAATCATTATATGTATCTTTTGAATTTCGCTTCCACAATGTTTTTTTTTACTGTGTGGTTTGACATTTCTGATAATCTTCATAATTGTGTTTTGACATTTGATAACTATTGTATTTTACTCTGAATACTTACCCACCTGTGCATGTGTAGATTTAGGGGCTAGGAGTGTAACAGTAGCCGTCCCATCCGTCCGGAGTGAATCGGAGCAACGAGGGCTCCGATTCACTTTATAGGGAGGAGTAATGTGACCCCCAGGGAGAAATCAAAGAAAATTAAAGTAGTCACTTACCATTTTGAGTCCGAGGCCAGTCAAGGTCATCGTTGGGTTATCCATCCAGAGGCTAGTTAGCCTGCCCCACATACGGGGGCCCCACCAGTAGGGCCCCATGATAGCCATAATGGCTCAGGATGGATGTGAAGAAGGCTACCAAGGTCCCACTAGTCAGTGGCTGGGGCCAGGTTTCCCACCACAGCTCCAACAGTGTGGCGAACTGGCCTGCTGAAGGGGGAATAGCTGGAGATCCCCCATGGGAGACGAGGAAGACCACGGAAGGAAGGTCCCGATGGTAGACGCACAGGGCGCCCCCCAACTCTGTCACCGGAAACAACAAGAGTGGCACCGACATGATGAAGATAATGATAAGTGGCCAAGATAGGTACACTGCTGGGGCCGCAGCAGAATAATGGAGGTGCGTCAGGTCTGGCCAATGGGCTACCGCGGGCCCAGGAGCCAGGTGTCCCACACCCACACACAGAGTCGCCCAGGTCGAAAGCCAAAGGTCGTCAAACAACTTAACCGGCAATTACCAAACTGTCAACACAAAACCCTTTTAGGCGCAAGCCAAAACACCATTAGCCCCGCGATGCGCTCTAAACAAGGGCACCCAATAGCACCCCACTGGAGGGAAGATGCAGGGCGCAGGGCGCCGAGAAGAGACCCAACTACAGGGTGTCCCCAAGAAGGCCACAAAGAAATAGGGGATCGCAGGGAAGAAATACTCTGGCGAGGGCCAGACAGGGGCCGGAGGCTGCCCGGGCCCACAGGGAGTAGGGATACCGGAAAGGATTGAGTGGATGTATTCATTAACCATCCACTAATAAGCTGTCAACCGGCCAAGCCTGGCCAAATATGGTCAAAAGAAACTGAGAAGAGCAGTAGTGTGCAGGGGAGGGCTCCAGATAGAAGGGGATGACAACTGCCGCAGTGGGGCAGTTGCGAGGAAGTTGCGGAGTTGCAGTTGTTGTTGGTTGTTGTTGGCAGTCGTGGGGAGTTTTGGGCAGTGGAGGGTCAGTGTTGAGTGCGGGAGCCTCCTCGAGGAGCAGCAGACGCCGGAGACCGAGACCAGGGCCTGGAGCCTAACAACGGAAGGATGGAAAGGTTACTGTAAGGGGATTTTGGAGGGGTTGTTAGCTAGGTTAGGCCCTAATGTGCATTCTCGCTCCTTATATCAATAAACAGTGTGCTGCAACCGATTTGCTGACTCAGGTGAACCTTTTCTTGAGGGGGTAGGGAAAGTGCCGCAAAGTTTTTAGATACCTTAACTATGCCGACCTAAAACAAATTCGGGGAGCAGACGCACTACAGGCAACCTTGAAATGATTTAATGTGTTGACGCCGGACGACCCTTTTAAGGTAAAGGGGTTGGGGGTAACAACACCGTTAGTCACTAAGGTGCGCACAAGAATGGGGAATGGCTGCCCATGTTTGGAGGGGCACAGCGTCAGCGTTTTGCGACCGCTGACTGCTAAGTGGTCTGAAAATAAACATGCTAAGTGCTCTGAAAATAAGCACGACACCCATGGATGTACCCCACTGCAAATGGAACCATATATGGTCCTGCCGGAGGCACATGGGGCTGAAGGGGGTGGCTAAAAGCACTTAGCACAAGAAAGCATCCCTCACCCACACACTCCCACACAAGCCTGTCATCTTAAGATCCGAGCTGGTGTGACCAAATATGGTCTCTGTGAAAGCTGATGAGAGCCATGAGTAGTGGGAGAAAAACCAGAATATAAGAAGGGACAACTCCTGCAACAAGACAGAGTTGGATGAGAGAGGAAAGGAGAGTCCTGAAGCAGATGTGGAGCAGTTCATCTTCAGAATAGCAGGTGACAGTCGGAGTGAGAGTGCCAGTGCCATCTCGGAGAACAGCAGTGAGACCCGAGGCCGAGACCTGAGGGCCAGGGTTCAGGTGGGGGACTGTCCTGGAGTGAAGGGAGAGGACCACCAAGGATGGTAAGGCTACTGGGGATCATATTTTGGAGGGGTTCAGTAGAAAAGCTAGGCCCTTGTGTGTATTGATGTCGATGCCTTGCCCTTGATTAAACTGGGTTGCAACTGACCTGCTGACTTGTGTGGATACCTGCTGGGGGTGGGGAAAGTGCAGATACCTTAGGGATGCCGACCCAAAACACCTTCGGGGAGCAGACACGCTACAGGCAACCCTTAAACAGTTAATTTTATGAACCCGGGCGGCCCTTTTAAGGTAGGGGGTTGGGGGTAACAGATGGATGTTGCAGCGTTTCCCACTTGAACCATTCCAGTTTTTCCCAAACAAGGTAGCAATGTGGGGACGAGCATTGTCGTGTAGCAAGATTACCTCCTCCTTCTATTCTCCAGGTCATTTGTTTTTAATTGCGACACACAGGCGATTCAGTGTTTCACAATATAGAAAACAATTGTTTTTCCTGGATTAAAAAATTTAATCAGTAAGGGTCCCTCACGATCGAAAAAAACGTAAATAACACCTTTTTGGCGGATGTGACTGCCTTTTCTTTTCTTAGAAGAGGTGAACCAAATTGTTTCCACTGTACACTTAGCTGCCGAGTTTCATGCTCATATTGATGGCACCATGATTCAGGACCTGTCACAATTGCAGACAAGAAATCGTCACCCTCATTCTGATACCAAATAAGATGAGTCAAGGCGGCACTTAAACTGTCTTTTGGCAGTTGTTCAAAATCCTGGTAATTTATTGAGCAGACAAGAGCTGATAACCAAGATGGTCATGCATGATGGTGTGAACCGAACCGTGACTAATGTTAACATGCTCTGCCAGTTTATTGATGCTAATCCTCCATTCTTGTCTAATCAGCTCATCCACCTGTGAAATTGTGTTGGGGGTGATTTCAAGGTGGCCTTGGCCTGGTCTTGCATCGTCTTTGCAACTGCCTTGTCCTTCTTTGAACTGTTTGCTCCTAAGCTTTATAGTGACCCTGAAATGCACTGTTTGCCGGACACCGCAGCCATACAACAACTAATGTCGTGTTGGGAAATGCCTTCAGCTGTCAAAAATCGGACCACACCACGCTGTTCCTCATTTGGAGCATCCATAATGAGCAGGACTCATTTTCAACCCACTGTTTGAGAGCATTGAATAACTATTATCTTTAACAACAACATATCACTTTCATAAATGAGAGCTGTCTCTTTGCTATGCACATTAGTTGCAGACAATGGACTAAAACATAGCAGCTCACTTTCATTTGACTCGCCTTTGTATTTTGAATATATATATATATATATATATATACTCCATAGGGATAAAATTTTCCTGCAAGACTTATGAAATTTTATGAAAATTTATGAAATGAAATATTGATGTGTCAATTTTGCTCTAAACAGGGCAATAAAGGATCTAGGCTGTTGTGCATACAAGACCCAGCTTATCTCCATGAATTTTATCCATTCTTGCTATATGCCACTGAGAATGGAATTCTTCTTGCCCACCTTCCTAAATTCATCAGGGAATGTACTGCATTTCATTCAAGAAATGTAGACTATACAACACAGGAGGAGTAAAATAATTTTGGCAGTACTTTAACAGAGAAGTACTTTTTGGCATCTCTAATTGGATGCGCTACAGGGAAAAAGTGGCCTACACCAAAAAGCCTCAGGGAAATGCAGCTAAAAGAGCACAGCTTAGTTACACTTGACTTTCAAGCCATTGAAGCCACTGGCAATATAAGTCCTGAAGAAATAGAAGAGAAGCTCCTTAGGATTGTTTCTAAAAACGAACAAAATTAAGACCCTTTGAATACTGAGGCGCTCTTAAAGAAAACCTTGGATCGTCGAAGGTTGTTTATGAAGGAATACACAATTCTCTGATGCAATCACAAAATACTCTGGTTTCAATAAAAAAGCATAGGTACAAATAATTTATGTCAAGCCAACTTTAAACAGGCTTTAGATCAGTATAATTAATATAAAAATTATTTTGTTCAGCTATTAAAGAAATTTGAGCTTGTAAACATCTTATGCGGTAATGGAGACCAAATTGAGAAGATTTTAGCAGTAGTGTCGACCATATCCAGGAATCAGGCCAAATAGATGGCTCTGCACAACAAAAAATAAAGCAGGTCAACCATGTAACATTGTGTTTTTGCACCAGGAAAAGTGTTTTTGTTATTTAACAATTACCTAAATGACTGCAACTATTGATTATATAAGATATTTAAATGATCTGATAGAGTTGCATTACAAAATTCCATATTTTCTCGTTTACATGTCATTGAAATGTTTACATTGTAAGCCCTGGAGGCTCTTTAAAGAGACAGGCTGTAACTTTTTTAATGCTGTTCCAATTTCATTAAAATTTTGCACAGGATATCCTATTATTATTAAAACAATAATTAAACTAATACAAAAAATTTTGAAAAAGAATTAAAAATCCAGGACTAAAAGAGTTAAGGTGTTCAAGTCCACCAATAAGAAGAAAGTCAAGCCACCAATCTGTATTGAAGATGTAAGTATAAATAATGAATATATATATATTATATTTGTGAGCTGTGGAACTACATGGGTGGTAATACTGGTTTATGATAGGTTTGTGACATCATTGACCATACAACTGCCAGCATCCAAGCCCCTATTCTCAAGATTTATTTTGCTCATCACAAAATTGAAAAAGGATTTTGTTAGCAGAAGGTATTTAGTTTGTTCGCATAGGATGCTCCAGTGCCAAGATGTGTATCCTTTTGCTGTTGGCAGCATACTTGTGTATGTTGAAGATTATCCATCAGAGTATAAAGGTCTGCTTCTCTGTCTGGAAATTGAATTGTTTTCAAAACAACTAAACAAAGGTGAAATTAGCACAAATCTTGCTTGTATTTTACGCAAGTATAATATTGCAAAATTGACTCATCTTCATTTGGCGAGTAAATAGTTGTTGCTATTTGTTCATTCTGCATTTTTATGTTTGTTACATTTGTTAACATTTTAACTACATTAAGGGCCGGTTGCACCAACAGAGGTTAAAATATAGGGTTTACTAACCTCGGGCTAAAAAATAACTCTAGGTTAACCTTCAAGTTAGCCATTTGTGTTGCACCAACTAACACTAGATGAAATGTACCCCAAGTTATAAAACCCAAGCTTAACCAGCCGAAAACAAAATAGTGGACAGAAAAGGAACTAGCTTGGAGCATTGCTGCCAGATTGTGCATTCTGGCTTCCCTTGTCTGTGTTGACCAGATGGTGCTGCCTGCACAATTCCAAAGTAAATTCAAGATGGCTTTCATTAATGCTTCTAAAAGTTTTATTAATAATAAAAAACGTAAACCAAATATCACTGCAGGTGAGAGGGGATTAATAGCAGTTTTAATCCTGCGCTACAAAGATATTATTGAAAATAAAAAACCGATTGTGCAAACTTGCAAAAAGTGGAAGCCTGGAAAAAATTGCTGCTGAGTTTAATGCCAAAAGCGGTGTAAAAAGAAATATTGATCAAATTAAGCAGAAATACAAATACTTTAAAAAAAACCAAAAAAGATGCAGCAGATGATAAAGTTTAGTAGTACAAGACTGGGGGAGAGACATATGTTAAAAAAGTTGATTAAACCAGCGAGAAGCTCTTGGCTATGCTTGGGAATAGGGCTGAATCACTGGAATAATGAGTTTGATTCAGATGCTCTGTACAATGAAAAGATGAAAAGTAAGAAATACTGCTAAGGAGGATCCATAAATTATGTCACACTTTTCTGCCTCTTTAAAAACCCCCACCCCTTTGTCACAATTATCACAAAAAAACACCCACCCCCTAGATGTGACAATGTATGGATGACCCCTAATTATTTTTTTAAAGCTATTTATAAATCATAATTTTGATGGTTGCAATAGCTTTAATTATTTATCTGTGCTTTACAGCATTAACAGTTGAAATTGTAACACTGGAAGCTGCTGGTCCTAAAGAAAATATTATGGTCTGCAAATGCTACGGCTACTGAATTAGTATATGAAAATGCCATATGTTAGCCGCCAGGTGCTCGACCCAATCGGACGTGTTTCTTTTGGGCTCCTGACGTCACCATTTTTTTCGTGTCGTTTTCAATACTTTTTGGCAAATTTTTTTCGGAGGATTGCAGTGGATTGGTGTGGAGATTTTATCTCGGTTTTCTGAGACAGGCTCACCGCGCCCAGACAACATATTCAAGTTAAGTACTTCACTGCTATTATCCGGATTAAAACGGAGGAATGCCGCGACAGGGAGAATGCGCGTTTGGCCTACAGGCCCGCAAACACGGCCAGTTTGAGTGTCTGCCCCTGACAAAGGTCGGGATGGCGACATAACCCAACTTAAATTGGATTCTTGAGAGGATTAAGCTGCGAATCACATTCTTTTAGGCCTTTTCGACGGGGTCAACGCCCTTAATACACCGTGGCTGACCAACTTCTTTTCCACTCCTCTTAATTTGGCGACTATTAAGGGAATTAAGTTGCTAATTACATTCGTTTATTCATTTTCATGGACACTGTGCCAACAACTCTCAATGTTAAATGCAGTTAATTCTAAAAACTAGGCTAACGCCCTTAAAATACCGTGGTTAACCAACCTCATCTGCTCACTCCTTAATTCGGCGACGATTGGCGACTTACCTCTCCCCTCACAAAGCCCACCTGATATGGGTAATGGGTTAACCCTTATAAGGGTAATAATAAGTGTCATTTCGTTGTCAAATAAGACAAGATGCCACAGACCTACAAATATCACCAATGAGACATCATCCAAAGGCCGCTACCATCAAAGAAGAGACCACATAGACCCTCTTCTGGACCACCCGGAAGCCTGACTATCCATCTTAATTTTGAGCCTTGTCTTTGCCCTGATTGGCCCCAGCTCTACTACCTCCCTAGCCACCTACATCACGCTGGAGTTATTTACTCTGCAAGCAAAACATACACCTAAACACCCCACCCTTACCTACCGACGCCCTCCCCTATCCAGGCATTACATTATAACCAACAACCCATTCCCTCCATTCCCTCTCTCTGCCTTCTGTCTGGCGGCCCTGCTATTGATGGGCGGAATTGAACTCAACCCCGGCCCAGCCACTCGCTCCTCCTCCCTAAATCGAATTCCAAAACTTAACCTTTCCGCCGCCTCTTTTGACCCTTTCCTACCCTCAACAACAACCACTAGATCTCCTACCCACCCTCAAACACTGCAGATCGTATCTCTCCAGACCCCACAAGCTACGACAACTGTCTCTACCGACATTAGAGGACATAAACGAGGAGCTTCCTCCCCTCTCACATCCCCCCTCTCCCCCCGGTGAACCCTTCCACATCAGCTAAATTCCCGCTACCAGCACCGGAAGCACTATTTCAATCCCCAATCGAATCAATCTTGGCTGCTATTGCCAACATTGATACAAAATTGGATAACAACTTAACCGAGATTCGACAGCAAATGGCCGCTTCTAATGCTCTTGCAGACGCAAGACATGATTCAAACCAAGCCGAATTTGGTGCCATTCGATCAGAGATGAAGGACCTGAGACAAATGATCTCGACAAAGTCTACCCCCGATCTGAGTTCCACCTCTGGCCCTCTGAACTAATTGGACTTCCGTATGGAGGAGCTGGAAAATTACTCCCGAAGGGAATGCTGCGTGGTGCTTAACTGGCCCTCACCTCCACCACCCTCTTCTTGGTCAGATCATTGCCATGAACTTTTTCGACTCCTTAATATACCTAATTATGCCAAAATCAACATAGAGGCTGTTCACCCGCTAGGAAGACCATCAGACTCCCGCCCAATGCCACCGACAATTATAAAATTTGCTCACAGGCCCGACCTGGAGTCTTTCATGGCTGCTATTACATCTCAACTTTCAACTATTCGCTCCACACCGGGATACAATCGCCTTGGTGTAGACCGCAGCTACTCAAGAACAACGTTGGCCAAAAGACGCCTATTACCACCTTAAAGCCACAGGAGCTCGGCCACGAATGATTGATGGAACCCTCACCTTCAACAACATTTAGTATACCGTAGATTTACACAGCAACTCAATCATACCTCCCCCTCCATGGGTCCTACCCACTTCTAACCAACCACAAACAGATAACCAAAATGTCCCTATTTCCAGCATTACAACAACATATTCCCAATCTGATAACCCTAACCTTATCCCTCTTCCCCAAAGGGGTAGACCCACCACAAGACGGGTTTGATCCTGGCCCCATGTTCACCCAACCTTCCATCCCACTAAACCCTTTGACCCTACAAACCCCTACCCCCCGTACAGTGCTTTCCCCGCCACAGCTAATGCAACATTCGCCCTCCTCTCAATTTTCCTAACTCAGCGTCAACATTGCCCTTATCCCTTTTATCGTGGAATGTGGTTCGGGCTAACTTCAACTCTTAAAGACCCAGCAATAGCCCAAATCATTTTTAAGTATGATATAATTTTCCTGTCCGAGACCTGGCTTCAGACAAAGACGATCGAACGAGACGATACCTTTCACAACATTGATGGCCCTGCCGTGAGAACACACTCAACCGGACATCCAGCTGGTGGTCTTAAATTTTTAATATTTAAGCGTCTTTTCAATCCACCTACCATACAATTATGCTCTCCATCTATCATGACCCTCCGGCTGTCTCCTACCAACAAATCCACACCTCTCAATATAATCGGAGTCTACTTGCACCACCCTACTTGCATCCCTACTGACCTCTTTAAATGCTGCCCAGACAATTTTCTCACTGAAGAGCTAGTTGCCCTATACAACTACATTTTTAAAATGCACTCCTTCCCCAAGCAATCGACCTCCATTATCATCCACCCTGTCTATAAAAAAGATGATAGAGCCAACCCAAAAAACTACAGACCAATAAGTCTGGTTTCTAACCCAGCTAAGCTATATATGAGCCTGATAGCAGAACGCACTCTTCAATGGGCCTACCAAAATAACATCATACCCCCGGAACAAGCTGCCTTCATGCGAGGCCGAGGCACTTCCGATAACATCACCATACTCCAAGCGATCGTGAAAGGACGTCTCGCCAAACCCAGATCGCCAACATATACATTCATGGCAGACAGGGCCAGAGCATTTGACTCGGTGGACCACTATACCCTGTGGGCCAAACTCCGCGCAATAGGCTTTCCCCCTCATCTTCTCCTAAACATCTCCACCTTTTATGCTCAACTATCTTGCCAGGTTAAGACGGCAAAGGGCTTAACCACTCCCACCAAAATCACTTTGGGGTTTCTCCAAGGAGACCCCCTCAGTCCCCTGCTTTTCATCATTTTTCTTGCTGACCTCCCAGCTTTCCTCTCTCGGAAGAATAGCTGTGAGGTAGGACAATACATTATACACTGCCTACTATACACAGATGATATCGTTCTCATGGCTCCGACCCGCCAAGCAATGAGGGGCCTGTTGGCATCATTGCATAGTTACATGAAACTTAACCAGTTGTCCTTAAACGCAACCAAATCCAAAATTCTAATCTTTAGCCCCAAAAGCCCTAGATCCCCCAAAAACTCTTTCCACTGGGGCGGAGTGCCTCTAGAGGTGGTTAGATCCTGGACCTGCCTGGGCATTAAATTTTTCCATTCAGGCTTGCCTTCTGAACATCTAACGGCCATCAGAACGAAATTCAACTCCCAGGCTCACTTCCTCTGCAAGACTTTGATCTCCAAAAACCTCAATCATATCCCTACTCATCTTTCTTTATTTACTTTAATCCTCTCTCCGATACTAACATATACTGCCGCCTTGTGGGCTTGGGTGAAAAAAGACGCCCTTGACGTCTTACAAGAACGTTTCCTCAGAAGGATATTTTGCCTTGACTTCCGAACTCCATCATACCTGCTATACTGCGAACTTGGTGTACAACCCACCAACATAACTCTTATTTCCCTAACCTTTAAACTATGGCTAAAGGCATCATCCTTCCTACTTCCCCTCCGGCCTATGGCTTAAGACCCTATTTCTTCAATGGCTGTCCCTACCCCGAGATAAGAACAACCCCCTTCACCACTTCCTTCTTCAACTTAAG
>JAQGBW010004477.1:0-13700 GCA_034698625.1 Julus scanicus
GCTCAACAATAAAAATGCGTTGTTCTTTCGTGTAGCTCTCTATTTTTAATAACCCTAAATTGTCAGCTGTCACGCTGGTTGTTTTTTTTTCGTTTTTTTTGTGGTTTGTTGTCAACACTGCAACGATGGATTTTTACCGAACCAGCAATTTTTATAGATGGAGTAAAAAAAGTTCAACATTAATTGCCTACAACTAATTTAATGACACTGGATCTTATCATAATTTCTACTTCCCCCGATAAAATGCTTCGAGCTGCATACTTGTATAACAAGATCTGTAAAACGACGATTTTCTTTATGTTCAAGCCAGAGGGTTATTTTCCAAAATCCAGTACCAGATAGGAAGAAGTGCCCTTCGGTGGCCTTAAGCTATGAACCTCGTTAGTTGTTAAGTAAATTTCCCGTTCTATGAGTGGATATATATATATATATATATATATATTTATATATATAGGGCAGATCAATAAAGTACTAGCTCCCTCTAGTCTAAAATCTAGATATTTACCAGCAGCACACGCTTTTCGGAAGAAAGACAAAGATCAAAGACATGCATTGATTTCTGCTACTGGCCATCTATCGCCCACTAGGGAAATTGCATTTCTGCTAAATTATTAGCAAAATATGAATTGCTTAAATTTAAAACACGATGCGCAATTTATTTGAATTATCGCGTATGGTCTAACAAACCAGGAATAAATAATAATAATGTGCCTCAAAACAGTCTTTGGTATAAATAAGTGCCTTTTAATCGACACTGTTAAACTTATAACAATACATAGAATTGTAATTCTGAATTGAATGCGCACGAGCAGAAAGATGGAACGCACATGCTGACATTTGGAACGCATGTGTAAAAAGATGGAATGCACGAGCAGAAATATGAAACGCACGAGCAGAAAGATGGAACGCACTTGTAGAAATATTGTGCGCACTGCAGAAAGATGGAACGCACGAGCAGAAATATGGAACGCCCGAGCAGAAATATTGAACGACCGAGCAGAAAGATGGAACGCACTTGCAGAAATATGGAACGCCCGAGCAGAAAGATGGAACGCACTTGCAGAAATATGGAACGCACTTGCAGAAATATGGAACGCACGAGCAGAAAGATGGAACGCACATGCAGGAAAATGGAACGCACGAGCAGAAAAATGGAACGCACGAGCAGAAATATGGAACGCACTTGCAGAAATATGGAACGCACGTGTATGAAGATGGAACGCACTTGCGGGAACGATGGAACGCATGTGCAGAAAGATGGAACGCCGAGCAGAAAGATGGAACGCACGTGCGGAAAGATGGAACCACTTCCACATAAGTGCCATACACAAATTTCCCACCTCGCCATTTTCACAATATCGCCTCTTTGAATAATTCATGATATAAAATAGATAAAAAATATCAAAAATAAAAATGAAACTCGTATCTGGAAAGGTAAAAAACATGTTTCCCAAAAACTTGGATATTTTCCTCACACACGTGGGCTTTAACAATTGTCATCACTTTTATTGTGTGCGTGCGACTTAAAGCGCTTATCTGAGGCTGAACATTTCTCATTATTACGGTTTTAATATCCTCCCAGATTCTCGATGACAAAAGCACAGATTGAGAATCGAGTGCGAGGAGGTATTCGCAAATGTGCGACGTCATTTCCTCTCAGATTTGCGACGTTGTTCGCAATCGACCCGCGACGTGACTTAGATGCCCTTTCGACATGGACTCGGAATTCAGTTAAGAAAAAGCTAAGGAAATGGGGACAATCTGGAGCGCTATTACAAGCTCGTTTACATTATTTACATGCCCATAAAGTTCCGCATGAATCCATAAACACGGAATCCTACAAATGCGGTGGTGGCAAAGGACCTCATCCGCCATTAAGACCCTCGTTTTTATAACGACGTTAATGCACTGGGATGCACAATTTATATGCTTTTTATCTCGCCGTGGAGTCATTTCGAAATGCAAGACGACTTATTAGGGAACATTTTTGTAACAGATTATGAGATAGGTTTTTTTGTTTTTTGCGACATGTCGCAGCTTAGAACCACATCTAGGAGCTAACGTCCGAATTTAATAGTTCATTCACTAATTTGTAAGACGAGCTCATCACGACCATTAAGCGTGAAAACTACATGCTTCGTGAAAGACGTATCAAACATCCAATTAATTATACTTACATTTTGTCAACTCGGGAAATATTATATGTGGGCCATCAAAATGGGTCATGTGTACAAATTCTATAGGGCCATATGTATTCTCATACGTCTTTACATGGCTATGTGGAACCTTGTATTTGTAAATGGCTATCTGTACATATAAATATACCCTGGTATAAAAAAAATGTTGGCCAGATATGGACATATATGGATTTATAATAAGAGCTAGACCAGAAATTGGACATAACTCCATAAATGGTGATACCGTCATTTGCCCAGATATGGCCACAATATAAAATTCTGTAAGAGAATCCAAAAGTTCCAAAATGGTTCATCATTTGCTAATTAAGGCACGTATCGCCTGTCATTTGTCAAATATGGTTCATATATGGCCCATCAAAAGCCAAATATGGTCCATGCATGACTATATATGGCCCATCAAGGGTCAAGTATGGTCCATACGTGGCTATGTATGGTCCATTATTGGTTATATATGGCCCATCAAGGGTTAAATATGACTCATACATGGCTATATATGGCCCATCAAGAGTCCAAATGGCACATACATGGCTATATATTTGGCCCATCAAATGCCAAGTATGGCCCATGTATAGCTATATATGGCCCATCAAGGGTTAAATATGGTCCATACATGGCTATATATAGCCCAACAAGTGTCAAATATAGCCCGAACATGGCTATATATGGCACAACAAGGGTCAAATTTAGCCCATACATGGCTATATATGATCCATCAAGAGTCAAATATGGCACATACATGGCTATATATGGCCCATCAAGAGTCAAATATGGCCCTATACATGGCTATGTATATTTCCATCAAGGGTTAAATATGGTCCATCAAGGTACAAATATGGCCCAACAAGGGTCAAGTATGGTCCATATGTGGCTATGTATGGCCCATTGGTGGTCATATTTAGGCCATACATGGCTATGTATGGTCCATCAGGAATCAAATATGACACTTACAGGGCTATATATGGCCCATGAAGAGTCAACTATAGCCCATGCATGGCTGTATATGGCCCGTCAAATATCTAGTATGGCCCATATATGACTGTATAAGACCCATATATGTCCATATATAATATCATACTATTTATGGGGCACCACCATAGCCACACTATACCCAAATAAGTTGTTTTTCAATTGATCTCCAAATGTTGGAAATCCTTGATCCATCCAGAGTTTCCGTTTCTCTTTCATTGTTACATTTCGATCCGTTCCATCACTCCACACTTCACCTTGTTACAGTCTCTGTCACCTGTGGAACGAGCCTTAGTTCCGGGATTTCCATCCAAACGCAATTACGTGTAAGAACGCAATTTCGAGCGATATGCGCAATTTTTCAAGATTAGATCCCCGACTGTGGACGAGGCCGATGAAATCCAAAATTCATCAGGGGCTTATCCGAAAGGCAATCAACATACGAAGCACACTCGCCGATTGCAATATCCGCGAGGGGGAGGACCGTGGCGAGCGAGGGTAAGGGCATAACCAAACTACATTGTACACGTAAGAGTATCTAATGACTAACCATATGCAAAACACATCCATTAGACCAGAGCTAAGGACTAATAAAGACAAATTTGGAGAAAATTGGTAGTCCTATATGACCTCTCATTAGCCAAATAGGGTCCTATATGACCTCTCATTATTCAAATAGGGTCCTATATGACCTCTCATTAGCCAAATATGGTCCTTACTTGACTTGGTTATGCATGGACCACGGCTGGTCCATTAATGACAATTTATAGTCCAAACATGGCTATTATATGGCCCATTCATGTCCACACATAGTAGATGCCAAATAGAATGTCATATTAAAAAGCGAGACAATCTTAATTCACATCCGGTGAACATGTACTTGGTAATTCCAAGTGCGATTCATGTTCTTAGAAGATGTAATATCGCGGCTGTTTCCTTCATATCTGAGTGTTTTTTGGCACTGATTGCAAACGTGACTTGTGTCACCAGCTGCGATGACCTATTTGGAATGTGTGCGGAACACGTTGAGAATGTGGATTCTGATTAAAATTGGAGGAGGGTTTTTTTTGCGACATATTCCATGCTGAATATTACATACAAGGATTTGCACGCCTGATGTTTAATAACAACACAATCGCAGACAACTGAATTTAATAAAAAAAACTTTGGACTTTCAAACAGAATCTTGGAATCAAGATGAAATTGAAAAAGTAAAGTTGGATTTTCTTGACTAAAGCTTTATTTTAATAATATCGAAGGTAGGTAGCCACCACGCATTGCTCTTGAGTTTGCAGTGATTGCCGACTTATAAGGGATTATGTTAAACCCTGGTGAAAAAAACAAAAGAGATTTGTATTGTTATTTGGAACGTTGCTCTCTATTGGTATAAATAGAAAATTTCTATTGGTTTCTATTGTTTTCTATTGTTCAGTCAATACAGCTAAACCATTGAAGACAATAAAAATCAATAAAGTGTCCAAATAACAATAGAAATCTCTATTGGTTTCTATTGTTTTTTTCACCAGGGAATATACCATGTTTTCGAGACTTTAATTCCTTAATACGCTTTTTAGAGCTCATTTTTTTGTTAGCAAAATACAGTGGAACCTTTGTTTACGAACGTCTCTGTTAACGAAAAAATCGGTTTACGAACACCATGTGTTGTTTCGCTTCACGAACGATGCTTCAGTTTACGAACCCATTTCTCTGGACTACCGATCAAAGGTCCGAGTTTGCGCACTTGTTTTACTAGTTCCGGCAGAACATCTTTGTTACGGATAAGTTTTACTAAATATGAGCAAAATCTAAAATGTGTTAGAATTTTCAAGGATTCAAACTAAAATCGATATTAGTTTGAAGGATGTAGCCTCAATTGCAAATATGGCAAAAGTTGGTCTCTCGTTTTCTCCACGCCAATTGCAGATGCAATTTATGAGAATCCATCGATGACGTCGATTTCAGACTTAAATCATATAATTAACGAAAGAATAGAGTAGAATAATACACATTTTCCAAATGGAAACAATGTTTGTTAAAGTAAATTTCTTAAACAGAATGTGCGAATGAAGTTGATTCGCAGCAACGTCAATATGACGACATCACGTGGGTTGTCTTTATTTCCTATTATGTTGGAAATCATGGATGTATTTATAAAACTGCTTTATTCGAATATTACTCTTATATTTATTTCCTTTCTGTATTATTTCCACACATAAAGCCATAACATGTTTTAAAAAAATTCTAGGACAAAGAACGCATTATTTGGATTTACATTAATTGCAAAGGGAAAATTGATTCGGATCACCAACTTTTCGGTTCACGAACAGGGTTTCCGAAGTTCCACTGTAACATTCAAATGTATCACTTCATTGAACTTAAT
Source organism: Julus scanicus (assembly GCA_034698625.1). Lineage (NCBI taxonomy): Eukaryota > Metazoa > Arthropoda > Diplopoda > Julida > Julidae > Julus > Julus scanicus. Next base: position 5,545 of record JAQGBW010004477.1, read on the forward strand.
TAATGCAAATAAATCAATTAATAGGTCCTATACAAGGCATACGTCAATTCAAAATGCATTGGTTCATCCTATAGAATGTATAAATAATAAGAATACGGTAGTTGGGTTGATTTGTTTCGTTGTCGTCAAACAAAGAGAGAAATGAAGACAATTAAACACATTGTTTGTTCCCGATCGACATCGAAGCTTCTTTATTAATGAGGGGTTGCTATACGAATGTTACTGTTGCTTTTAAATGTTCGATTAGTTAGATTTAAAAGTAGGCCAACGAATTCAGTTGCTTAATAATAGATTTTCATCCAAGCAGTAAGCATTTCTGTTAGTTTCAAGGTGGAAAAATCGTCACTTACTGTTTTCTATATGACGTCTTAGGAGAGACGAGTGTCTACATCTTAATAAAAAACACCGCAGTGTTTCATGAATTATTTTTCGTGCATTTTGTCGGACAAATAATCCGATTAAAGTTTCGTCCTTCCGTAAATATAAATTATTACTAAAACTAATTTTATTTCCGTACATAAAAATAATTCCCTCGACGATTTCGTGCATTTTTTTATTATTTTTTAAGGCTTGTGAAAACGACAGATTCGTATTAATTATATGTCTCTTTTATAATAAAATGTTGGATGGAGCATATGAATAATAAATGAGGAATTATCACGCGTGACTATCCCTTAAAAAGACTACAAAAAAAAAACCTTCATTAATCCAGAAAATGGAGGCGTTTTCGTCATACTTCTTGCACAGGATAATTACATCCACTTTTAAGCACATGTTTATCATCCTTACTTTTTTTTAATACCAAGTTTTTAAAGCTGGTGAAAAATAAGAAAGTTATGATAAAGTGATTTGCACCGCATAAACACATTAACACGTTAAAACTCACATAAATTGCACTCACTGCGTGTCATGTAAGAAACATGTTTAGTTTTTTTACATGTAATTGGAGAAAAGAAACGTATAGATTTATGTGTGTCTATATTTAATAGTGATATACTATCTATATTTGGCTTTTGAATGGCTAATTTCAATATAGGGGCCATTCAAAAAGTATGTACCCTCTCCCCGTCCCCTCGTAGACGTCCTTAATTTTTTTTTTGAAAAGTAGGGTGTCCAGAAAATGTGTTGGAGCAAACAAAGGTCCATCCTATAAATTTCCAAGCACCCGTCACGCTACCAACTCCACAACTTTTTCCAGATTTTTCTAATTAACTGAAATTCCCTGACCTCGAAGGGAAATTCCAGCATAAAATTGGTGTTCAACACAAATTTAGTCATAGTTCCAAACTTTTCCTCCCCTTCCCTCCCCCTTCTCTCCCTCTCCTCTCCTCTCCCTTTCCTCTCCTCTTTTCTCCTCCTCTCACCTCCCCTCTTCTCCCCTCACCTCCTCTCTCCTCCCCTCCCCTTTTTCCTCTTTCCCTCCCCTCTTCTCTCCTCCTCTCCCCCTCCCCACCGGTCCCAAGAGTATGCGTTTAGAGGGGTTCTACTGTATTTGTTTCTTATACGTGAAGCAAGAATTTGGTAATATGGCAGAATATTTTTTATTCCTGATGGATGGCAGATAATATTTTGTTTATTTAATAGAAAAACATAGGTTACGTCTAGACACTTTTGATAATTAGTCAATGTTTTCTAATTAAGTTTTTTAAGTAAAATGTTCACAAGAGCAAGCAGTTTGATGAACAGTTTTAATTATGAAAAGCTGTTGTAAATTGCAGTCTTTTTAAAAATATTAAAAAATGTTTATAGCTTAATTATTCTTTAAGGAGGTCCTTTAGCTAAAAATTGGACTATTTATTACAATGCAAATATTAACTGTTAATTAAAACTTGTTTTCTGAGTAAAATGAAGTATTAATTTGGAAAAAAAAATTTAAAAAATGCAGGAATATGTTAATCAACAATTTTTTTACAGAATTGGATGGTCTCATCTCTGAATCCCTTATTTAATGTTTGTGCCCTAAATTCTTATCCCTATATAAATATATTTGGATACTTGTAAAATATTTTCTACTTTTCTTTGGTTGAATTGATAACGCCCAGTTGCATCCTAAACAGAAGCAGTTTTTCAAAATGCGGAGTACTTTTTTGTGTGTGCTAAAACATGAAATAACAATTTAGTAAAAAGGGCCAACAAATAACTTTTTTTTCTTAAATGGTCTATTGGGTATTTTACGTTAAATAACCCACTTTTGAAGTTGGTTCAGCACTTTAATATATACAATTTTCTTTTATTTCGTATAAATTTATTACTGTTGTTATTTTGAAGGTTGGTTAACATGTGTTTCTATTCATTGGGACATGTACTTCAAGGCTTGTAAATTTTACAAATATGCCCTTGTGGAAAAACATAAATGAACATGTATGGACTTGTACTTGCCATATATATATAAATGTATACAAGAATATAAAGAATAGCCTTGTATGAGCCATATAAAAGCAATGTTAGGGCCATATTTATCATTTAATGGTCCATTTTTTAAAAGTAGGGTGTCCTGAAAATGTGCTGGAACATACACAGGCCCTTTTATAAATTTCCAAGCACCCTCCTCACTACCAATACCAATTCCACGACATTTTTCCAGATTTTTCTGATTAACGAAATTTCCTGACCTCAATGGGAAATTTCGGCATAAAATTGGTGTTTAACACAAATTTAAGCAATAATTCCCGACTTTCCCTAGGTTTTAAAAATTTAAGTAGGGGAGTCAAGTAGGGAATGTCTTAATTTCGAGTGGACCACTGTAGCCCATGCCATGTCCCACTGTACCCCGGTATTGGGGCACAGTGGGACAGTCTGCGCAACCAACTTTAATCTTTTATAGCAAAAAAACTAGTAGCTCTAAAACGATGACAAAATGCATACAGATCCTGAAGACTTGTATATTACTGTGTTATTCTTTTAAAAGGATAAGAGTTAAATATTTTTCCCAAAAAAAAAATGAATTCTAAAAAATTTACCCACTGTGCCCCGGTCTTCCCTACATTCTGGACTGAAGACACATTTCTTCCAGTGTCCATCTCCCCTTTCACTAATCTTTAAAACTCAAACAGAAAATCCAAAAACTGAAAAATTCCATCATTAGTGGACGTCCATAATGGCTTTCAACCCTCCCTCCCCCTGTCCACATGCCAGCAAATACCCCCACCCCTCATCCCCCTCTTGGGGACGTCCTTTTTGAATGGTCCATTGCATAAACATCCACTTAAGATAAGAATTAGGGGGTACATGTTATCTGAGACCTAATAGATGATGTAATCATGTTGATGTGACGTCACTGGACTTACCACACCCACTTTCCACAGGTTGGGGAAAACAGTACTACTCTTATGCTTTGGAAGAATGCCAAAGGGGGGTTAGTGACAGACATTTATTACTTGTTCACAAATATATAATGTCTGTCGTAAAACAAACAAAGCGTGACATGTAATTGTATGTCTACACATGGTCCATCTCGTTCTGGTGACTAGATCCTTGTCCTGTCCCTATCATAAACACTTATAAATTATGCAATTGTTTAATACCCATAGGAGTAGGTGGCTCCTTTCGGTGACCTAGATTTCCATATATAAAAACAAGGGGTTACTTTTTTTTCCCAATTCAATCCGCCATTTTAGAGGCAATGTACGTGAGAACGGAAATTACACAATTTCTGTCAAGTTAGTGCTATTTAACCTCCTTAATGACTCGAATAAAATCCAGATTTGAACCTCTTTATGGTTGGAATCACAGCCACATACTTTTTAAATAGATACAATTGTGGGGCTTGTAATGGAACAGAATTTCCCTAACTGAATTGGGCCTGCTGACATCATCGAAAATACATGGGTAGAAAAACTATATCCCAATTTTTTTAAAAATCTTATAGTTATGAAAATTCTGTTAATGCAGTTAAACAGGAAGTCACGTGTGCTCTATCCACTGATGTTAGATTTTAAATACGACCATGTGCATACGGAAATCCAAATAATAACTGGGAACCCTTAACACTTAGGAATTGAATGTCGAATTAGAAAGTAGGACCTCTCTAAATGCATAAAATGTACCGGTCTAGACCACCTCCCGAGCAATTGTTCAAATGTACGTTCATACACGATTATACAAACAAAATGGTGGTTGAAACAAACCCAGAAGGCAAACTTTTTTCGCATACCTTCGAGAAACTGTGTATGTACGGACAATGTACGTCTTGGTGGAGATCGACGCACCTTTATAATCCTTAATAACCCTAATGAAAAAAACAATAGAAACCAATAGAGATTTCTATTGGTTTCTATTGTTATTTGGTCACGTTATAGATTTTAATTGTTTTCTATGGTTTCTGTATTGACTTCTATTGGCTTCTATTGACTTCTATGGTTTAGCTATATTGACTGAACAATAGAAAACCATAGAAAACAATTTAAACCAATAAAACCAATAGAAAACAATGGGCCAAATAACAATAGAAAACAGTAGAAATCTCTATTGTTTTTTTCACCACAGTAAAACTTCTTGTGCGTTTACTCAAATTTCTTATCTTTTTGTTTAAAAAACTTTCATATTTTAGCTTGTTTACCATTCGTTAGCTTTTTGTTGTCGTTAAACAAATGTTCTCATTAAATAAAATTAATCAACGAAAACACGAGTGTTGGATTCCTTAACTGAATTTACCCCCACATTAAATATTTCCACCTTCGATGGGTCTCACACACAAAACCCCTCATTAACTAGTGCACATGCAATTCCATAAACACGTGCATTAAATACACATGTTTCTTATTTATTTACAATTCAGCTTCTCGTTTATTTAATCCTTATGTTGGGTTTGTAATATAATGAGCTAGGTGATTAACTGCCTACATTAGAGGATTAACACTAATTTGTACAACATTTTGATATCTTTGTTTTTGGGGTTCATCTGCGGTGTGCCTTAGCCACTGTTTTGGCAAACATTTTCTACTGTTTGTAGCTGGAGTGTGGACCAGTTAAAGTTTAGTAATTTGCATAATAGCATTAATATCAACAGAATTTGTATTCAGGAATAAAAGTGTGCGTGTGAATGAAGGGCTTTTGTGCCACTTGCTCCTTAGCCCTTTAATGGGATTAAATTGTGCCTTTAATGCTCGATGGATGTTCAGAAACAGTTGCAATTTCGAGCGCAATTGGAAGCATTTAGGAATTTTTGCATAATGCGCCAGTAATTTGGCGCCAACATGGCGTCGTTATGTCATAAATGATGATGCTGCACTTCAAGAGGTATTTATGCTATAGATATGGTCCTAGACGTGTTGGAATTCACGTTGAAATTAGGATAAAAAAAATCCCCTCCTCTCGTCTAATTATTCAACAATAGTATTTGTAAAAACAGGCATTATCAATTTCTGTAATAAACATGTAATATATAGTACGTGAATGTAATCCTGGTGATTAAGAATCAGGGTGGAAAATTTATATACATATAGTTGTGTGGACTTGAATGTATCATGTGGTTCTGTGTGGACTTGATTGTGACATGTGGCTATATGTGGACTTGATTGTGACCAGTGTGACATGTGGTTCTGTGTGGACATTATTGTGACATGTGGTTCTGTGTGGGCTTGAATGTGGTTATGTGTGGACTTGGATGTATCATGTGACTGTGTGGATATGATTGTGCCATGTGGCTAAATGTGGACATGTATGATCTTGTGACTATGTGGGAAATTGAATGTATCATGTGGTTACGTGTAGACTTGATTGTGTCATGTGGTTCTGTGTGGACTTGAATGTGCCATGTGGCTATATGTGTGGACTTGAATGTGACATGTGGTTCTGTGTGGACTTGAATGTGCCATGTGGCTATATGTGGACTTGATTGTGACATGTGGTTCTGTGGGAACTTGAATGTGTCAAGTGGTGATATGGGAACTTGAATGTCACATGTGGTAATGTGTGGACATGATTGTGTCATGTGGTTATGTGTAGACTTGAATGTTTCATGTGGTTCTGTGTGGACTTGAACGTGTCATGTGGATATATCTGGAATTGAATGTGCGACATACACATACCACGACATGTACAATACATTTAGGGAACATATTTAACTTTTGAATGCCCAAATATGGGCTATTCTTTGAGTTCTAGTTTCCATATATGGGTAAAACAGGCTAGTGTGTACACTATAGTAACCCTAGTGACAAATTATTTATGACAGACATGTAGTTAAGTATATTAAAAATGTAATGTATAATCATCTCATAAAGTATACATAAATGGGAGTCATCCATTATGTGGGATAAATGGTATATTTAATACACACTGCCATATTACAAGTAATACTTTAAAAAATCCATCTTTTCAAATATATCGATATAAATGTCAAATAAATATCATAAACGCTAATCAGACATTTATGGAAATCTCATGTTTGGGATATAATATGGCCCTAGTATATAAATTTCCTCTGTAATTCAATTACACCCTGTATGTGTCATATTAATACTTTTTTAAAAAATCCAATTCATCATTTTCTTCTATATAAATAGATCTAAAACATATTTTGAGACACACTATGGCTATAAATGTCCCTCATATATTTTGTTTCCAGCGTAGATTCCAGCAGCTGTTGCTGTCAACTAATTTTACTCTCCAATCGTTTAAAAATCCAATATCAGCGATCTGAAAATACTGTAATCATGGACTTAATTACAAAATTGAAAAATCGCATGTTGACAAACCCACGAAAGCGTGTTTAAATGTGAAGATTCCGCTGTTATTTTATGAACTGTGGAGAGAAGCGTGCTGTGGAGAGCGGCGAGTACACTCTCCATGGAAACACAGCTTGTTTACGACGGTTGTCCTTTAAGTTTTAATCTCTTATTCTCAGCAAGCACTGGTTTGGACGAAAAATGTTGTGGTCAATCTTAATGTCAAACGTAAACTGCTTCTATAAAAACTTCCTGTTCGTTAAAAAAGTAATGATGGGGCAGTAATTGAGTACATTGAATGAATTTTAGTAACGTGTAAAAGAATACCGAGTGATTTGAATACAAAATGTACAAAAGTAATTCAGTGCAAATGTACTCAAAACGTACGATTCAAAGGTCAAAATGCACTCGATTACAAAAATGTTCTCACAATACTTGCTTTCGAATGTCCTCGAGTATTAACGTAATCTGAAATTATGAGTACCGATGTAATCGAGTATGAGTATAAATACTTTTAAGTAATTGAGTCGCGTTTAAAACTTTTGAGTAACTTGAAACGAGGGTCATCCTAAATTCAAATATGAAAATATCCTACTTTTTACATTTCTACTTATGATACTTTTGTTATCTTATGTACTTGTTCTTTTTTCCCCTGCAAGTATGATTTTGCAAATGTCTATGAGGGTTTATTGTGTACTCATATTTATTAAGATTTTTTAAATTTCAATTGTGTCTGCTCGTAATAAAATTACCCACGGTGTTTAAAATAAATCGAGATCCCAAAACAAATACTTTCCCAATCCGCCATACTCGTACTCAGTACTCATATCCACGAGTAAAAATTACCCCAGTCTGGCTACGACACAACTCGTACTACGGAGTACGATTCCACATGTACTCGTAATCGGTACTTTCGCTCACGAGTACATATTTGCCAGAGTTTGATTACTTATTTCATACGACTACTGAATACACGTACTCTCCTTATACTAAAGAGGATGATTCAATTACAATCATAATCAGTACTTCTACTCATGAGTACAACTTGCCCAAATCTGATAAGTTGGATGTCTTCAATTGTAGTAATGTGAATTTCTACGCAATAAAAGAAAACAATGTCTCATGTGTGAACTTCCAAACGAACGTTTCATTATTCGCTAAATACCAACTCCAGTTTCCTTCATCAAAATAACTGAAGTGAGAGAAATTGCGAGCACAATATACAGTAATTGTCTATAGCAATCTAAAAACAGTGCGCATGAAGAATAAAAGGACAAATAAAAGGGCATATTAGCAATGCAGCGAAAACAATGGGTTTTCAGACTTAAGTCTGCATGAATTACTGTATAATAGTACAATTGTACCCTTGGTGAAAAAGTATAGGTCCATACATAATCATAATTCTAATAATGCATAAATGCTGACCTAGCTAATTACGATTGGTCGTATATTTTTACACTTGCTAATCCTAATGAAATCTTGGAAGAG
>JAQGBW010004478.1:0-13699 GCA_034698625.1 Julus scanicus
TTTTACATTATGTTTCCATGCATGTCAAATCGAAGTATTGTTAGGTCCCGTGATTTTCACGGGTTACCGACTAGTACTTTGTAATAATGATTAATGATGTACAAGTTGTCTAATACAAACTTTAATAACACAAAATTTCGGTTAATACAAACACATTTAGGAGTGTTCCACGATTCTACTTGCTCATTACAGAAGAACCTGTCTAAATGCATACGCTTGTGACCGGTGAAAAATATGCTGTTAGATATGACCATTTTTTTTTACACTGCTCCCAAGTCAGGACTGGAACATTACGTATGCTTTTAGAGAGGTTCTACTATAGTATGAATTCACAGGTACTCGTAGTCAGTGCTTCTGCTCATGAGTAAATATTTGCCCAAGTCTGCATGATTACTCGTTTCATATAACTACTAATAGCATGTACGTACTCTACAGAATCTATACTATTTCTCATTAGTACAATTTTGCTGTCAAACAACGCTTCCTCTGTGAACATTTAATGAAGAGAAATTATTAAAATTTAATTAAAAGTGCCATGTTTGTATAAATTAAAAGTGTTCTGCGGAATACAAAGGGTAACGTGTACGGACTTTAAATAAGTCAGCATTGTTTAACGCGTTCTTCCCCACAATGTTATAGCACTCATTAAAACTACTGTTTAATATTTCACCTGAAAAATTTTCCAGTATATGTTAAGAAAAATACAGACTTTGTTTATGCTTTTTAAGTATTTAAATTATGTTTGTTGGCATTAAACTTTATTTACGACGTATTGCCAATGCTTTTACATTAGCAAAGCAATGTTTTCCTGGCATTGGCCCAATAAGTGTTGGTTACTGGGATAATCCAAATTGCCAGGTGGGCTGAGGTCCACAGTGTACATAATGCGCTTTTGCATGGGTAGCTTTACATTATAGTACACAGTGAGCATTTACATTAAGTAAATTATACAATTTATTTCAATTGCAACACTATTGCAGAAATTCATCTTCTGTGAAAATTGAGATTTTGATAAAGATAATGTACTAAGTAAAATTGGTGTTCTTGTCAGAATTAAAGCTTTGTTGATCTAAACACTGTTAACATGATTTTGTTACGCTAACAGAATTCGTTTTATTAATTGAACAGTATTTTTTGTTAAAAATTCCACGTAAGAAGCAATACATAATCTTCGATGAAAGGATATTTTTTTAAATTAACACCACCCGGGTGGAAAAACTATATATGGGCCATATATGGCCATATATGGATATTCATATATGGCCATACCAAAAATTCGATATATATATATAACCATATATGGCCATGGTCCATATATGGCCAATTTTTGGCATGGCCATATATGGAATGCCCATATATTGTTTTCCACCCGGACATTTATGCAGTTTGAGAGGTGGTAGGAATAAAACATGTTAATGTAAATACATTTTTTAATTTTTCGCTGTTGAAAACAATGTTTTTTTTTCCTACCTCTGATATTAAGAACTATGGTCAAGACGAGCACATTTTGATCAACCCTTGGAGTTCGTCTTAATGAGGTTAGACTGGATTTCATTTCAGCATGAATTTCCATGTGGAATTAATAGTTTTGCATTTTTCTTGAAGCTTTCAGTGGTCATATGCTTATTTTCAAATCCCTGAAGTATGACAATAAAATAAGTTTCCATTCTCTTTATATGTGTACGATTATTTCTTCTCCATGTGGTTAAACTAAGCAGCTGACTTGCTTTGTTTCATTCACTTAATTAGCTGACTTGGCAGTCACCAGCAGTACAGCTGCAAGCGAAGCACGTTGGTGCTTTGAGACACATACATTACAGTAATGAATGTCTTACTTTCATTATATTAGATTTAAGAATGCAATAATGCTCTTAAATAACTAAACACCAATGTGTGGACTGCACTTAAGAGGCGTTCATGTCTCTGGACATTGCCAGATTTTCTTGCGTGGTAAAACATGCATCTAGAAACTGTGATCGTGCTAACAAGATGATATGCATTTTAAGTAACCTTTTAAGGACATTTCGTACTCTTGAGAGACTTCTTAGTGAGCATGAGACGTTAATTATAAAGGGGAATGAAACATCGAATGCAGCAACGGATCGGTTAGCAAACATCTACTAAACCTAGAGTAATTCATTGAGAAACACCGAATCTTTGTTAATTATTTTCAAGTGATATGTCTTGTTTTAGAGTTGTAAAATCCAAGTTAATTAGCGAGCAGAGTTTTCGCTAATATGCCTACAAACATCCGCTTTGTATGTACAAGACCCTATTAGCAAAATGAAGCTCACAAGAGCATTACAATTTATAGAATTAAAACGTGTTTAGTGTTTGCTGGATGCGGATTCGTAGCTCACATCTTAAGCCGTTCAAATTTAACAAGATGTACAAAAAACTCGAATATGTATTCGATGTTGTGGTAATGTGCACTTCCGTGTGTTTAGTAATCCTACGAATTGAGATATATTAACAATTCAAGCTGGACATAGTATAGGCAATAGAAAGTACAATATAATTAATACCTTAAGACAATCAAGATGGACCCTTATTTTTAAACTCTTCAGTTAATAAGAAATATATAGTAAATCAATACTGAGATAATAAATAAGGATTTGAGTAAATAAGCAACATAATTTTTCAACTTCGAGCATCATTATTTGAAACATTTTAAATTAGTTCGTATTTTTTTCAGGCAATATTTGCTCTTTTGATAATTTGTTAACAATACGGAAAGTGTTCACCAGTATGTGAAGCCTATTTGTTGATACTGCTTTATTCTCATTAATAAATACATTACTGCTGTGTACTCAACTCTCCAAATAATTTAAATAAAAATGCCTCCGTCTCACCAGCAATTCGGGCTTAATACTTCATCCCAACGCTAGAATTTACTTGTTGTAGTATTTCTACACTGTTTGCCCTAGTTTGTTTGTAATCGTGAGCTTCTGTTGGACTGAGCGTATAACTAAATACATGCAAGCATTCCAAAATTTCTTTACGCTAGATATGATGTTGTTTAATACGCATTTATGCCTACTTAAGCATTTTACAATCGCCATACGCGTTCTAATTTTTTTATTTTAACATCTTAGTTTTTTTTTTTTTTTTTTTTTTGCACATAAACAATTCTAACCGGAAATGAAATCAGCTAAACCAGTGAAACATGACACTTGTTGGTAATGTAGAAGTAAAATAAGAATTATCACAAAGCTAATATGCGTGTGGGAATCATACCCATTTTCGGTAGATAAAAAATTCAACGTGTTAAATTTAACATTTAAAGATCTGGACGTTCGATATAGGAAGGCTATTCCATCGTCTAAATCGCATGCACAATTAAAGAAGACGTCTATAGTCGCTGTTAAACATGAATATGTATATTGAAAATAATATGTGAATTACAAAGAATATTATAACGTCACATCTATACCTTAGTGAGCTTCAATTTATGTAGTGTGACAGATATGGCTGCCCTCTGCTGAACCATTTCAATACTCTCAATTTGAACCATTCTATGAGTGTTCCAGTTAGGAGCACATTATTACAAATTCTGGAATTAAGCTTGGAATTTTTGTTAAAAATGATGTGATAATTAGTAGTTAGAAGGGTTCTTGAAAATTTGAGAGATGAACCTTGACACCTTCTGCACACCATAATAGTCACCTTGATCGTTTTCATTCTAAATTTGGAGAGATTTAAGACATTTCCGCAGTTCCATATTGATATATACGCGGGTAATCAGTAAAACGCCTTATACATGGCTGCTTATCCATTAATCTTGAAAGATTTCTGGAGCTAAACATTAATTTTGTAGTGATGATAAACGTTGTTGTTTTATTAAGCTCTACGATATGACAGTTGTATTTGTTTCTTGCAATATTTATTGCTTTTCGACACGGCAATTTAGGATTTCTTGAATTTAAAAGCTTATTCAGCTTGCTCTAGTAATGATTTTAATAATGACGTTGAATTTGCTCCTCGCCAATTGCAAGCTGCAACCAAAGATGTTGAGAATCAATATGCATCTACTGTACACGTGTATACTCATATTTCCAGCTGTTTGTGTAGCCGTTTTGAAATCTCTGAAAGTTTGTTAGTAGTGAACTTGCAACTCAATTTTACATAAAAAAAAGGGGTTTGAACTTGTTGTTCGAAGTGATTTTGATTTCAAGTTTTGATGCGACCCACAGGACGCATTAGGAAACTCCCATATCTTTGAAAATGGAAAAGTTTAGCTTTCCCCCCAAAATTCGGCGAGTGTCATTCCATTATACGCTTCGTGCCCGCAGCGTTCAAAACCTCTGCAATGCATTCGTAATGTGGAGCAAACGGAACGAGAAAAGCCCAAAAAAAAAAAAAAAAAAAACCACCAGCGAAGAATGCAAATGTCACCAAGTCGTTTGATAAATTTCAAGTGAGCCGCGTCGCGGGTTTCAACTTAAATTTACCATTCCCCACCGGGGCAAACTCATTGCTTTACCACCTTTTTTCATCAAATCTCTTTTTTGCACTTAGTATTTTCACGTTGTTCCCGCACTCTAGTGCCAAGTAGCAAGCATATCGTTTGGTTTTAGAGCAAATGGAAGAAGTTGGGGGTAGTGAGACCGTCTAGCTTTAAAGAGCTTGCAGGGGAGCAGATGAGAAATCTCTACCCCCAGTGTACATAAAAGAATGAAAAATAAAGACCTGATTGAAACGGACTATTGTCAACAGCGCGGGAGCAGGCAGCGGGCTTTTTTGAGTGGAATTCTCGAGTTCGTCAAAGTTGACACAGGCAAGTAATAGGTTTCATAGAGGCTGTTGAAAACCTATTTTCATTAAATTGAAATATCTGACGCAGAAACCAATGCGGCAAGACGATAGAAATGCTGATGTTTTATTTAGAAAAAGAATGTGCGAACGCGTTGTATCGATCACAATCCCTGTGCATTTTTCGCAAGTCTCTAGAAGTGCTTGTAGTAGGCGCTTCTTAGGAACGCCTGACATTCCATGGCATGCTGTGCAGAAAACTGTTCACCGAAATGTGTTGGATGTCATGAGATATTGAACCCTACATTATGAGAAAAACGAATGCCTTGGCAACACGAGGTTCTAAGAGGGACGAAATCATTTTCTGAGTTTGCACTTCAGACAATTTGCAACTTCCTTACCATGTCCTTATAATGTATACATGTACATTGTGTATGCCAAACGAATAGTAATCTTCTGTAAAAAGTATGCAACTGTAACAAGAATTTCCAGTAAGTTATTCTCCTCTTGTTGTTTCATTGGATTTATCCTGCATATATCTTGTGTTTGCTTTAACCTTAAAAAGAAATGAAATATATGATTAGTCATAACGATTCCAAATTTTCGCATAAGCACATATTCAGACATATTTGTTGTCCTATCGCAAGTTTTGCATCTAATTCTATCCTGATATTTAGATAAATAACAAATGGCTAATACTTTAGCTAATATAGAAAGTAATACTTCTAAGAATATGGTTTTTCTATTTGCATAATTTAGCCTGCTGAATATTAGCCTGCTATATATATATACATGTATATTTCAGTGTAATATTTTGTTTGGAGATAGTGGTCATTATTAAAACGAAATTGTAATTCGAGCATTTTTTCACGATTTTCAAGAATCTAAAATGTCTTCTAGAATTTGTTGCTAAACTCTACAATTTCAACGAATATTAACCATATTTTGCATATTTTATCAAGTTTCGAATCAACACTTTAGGGAAACATTGCCATTGGAGCATTTAATTTTGATTTTTGTCTTTGCTCTTTGATGACGATATGTATATATAAATATATATATTTGCAATGAATAAATAGAATTTTCTTGTGAAGCATACCAGTAATTGATATTTTCCACTAATAATTCATATACAATCACGTAAATGTAGTAAGATTATCCTTCTTAAGAAACTTCTTAAGAAATTGGCCACGTGCTCTTCTAATTGCTAAAAAAATAGTCCGTTATATCCCGTGCTTGTTTGCTTAACTCAAACTTAATTTGAATTTCACTTAAGCAGAAAAAGAACCTTTCACAAAATTCCACATCACTCGATAAAGTAATTTAACTGCGTATTCAATAAAAAAAAGGAAAACAGCTAAGTTCATTTCCGAATGAAATGAAATGATGTTTACAACATCACCATTCATTATGTACAAACAAAAATGAATGCATTGCTCTATACCTAAAGAGCTCATGAATATATTTATTTGATGTTCATTAAACCGCATTTCACTCATAAAAAACATGCTAATTATGTTTAAATTCAAGAAATTTAACATTGAATTGAAATGTATTGCAATATATGAGCATAAGAATTAATATCATAAAGAGTCTCATAGAAAGTTCAGGCTATCAATTCAATAACCTGTCGAATATTTTTGTATTTTAGAAATAATTGGGTCTATTAAATTCGTATTAAATGCATACAATCTATAAGCTAAACTAATATATTTTTACAACATATTATTTTACTTGTTATTTTTCAAAACACAAAATTCGTAAAAATTTCTTTAAATTTTTGACTCTGTTTCAATAAAATAAACTAGGTAGTAAATATAACCAAACTTATGGTAATTTTTTATATTTTACGTTGGAATACCGTATTAAATTGAATTATGTCACGAATAATATGCTTCTGAAGGTATATGTAATCAAGAATTCTTGTTTTTGCAATTTCCCCCTCAAATTTCTGAATAACGTGAAAATCTGTGTTATTTTATTTTATCCTACGAATCAATGAGCACGATAGGGTCGAATATATAAACCTATAAAACTGAATTTGCTGAAGTCGAAATGTATAGTTTTGTCTCGTAAAAGTAATATTTATGTAAATTTGATATGTGCATATTGTTTCGTCAGAACGTGAATGATAAGAAAGAAATTGGCTGTTTGGAAGAGTCAGTTAGAAGATTCATGAATGTGAATCTGTACAATTTCTTATAGCTGAAAATAAAATAAAAATACAATCTACTCATCTGAAAAAAATCATTTTGGGACCGGTTATTTTGTCATTTTTCTGGGTAAATTTAAAGGCCGAGAACAAAGTAATTTAATTTATCGTACATCAGTACCATGTTGCATGCTATGAATTGCATACAATCTTCGACTGTCAATATTTTTCTAGTGATAATCAAATATGGGCCTTGACTCTTTTCGATAGCTATTTTGCATTATAGCCAGCGTAACTTTGTTAGTCATGCCTCGCATATAGAATTTATAACGCATTTTGAAATGCTGAGAACAAGTTATTGGATAGAAAATTTGTGCTGTCACACACATTTAATATTGCATGATGAAAAACAGATCGTGTTGCCACCCAGTTGGCAGTCCTTTTATGGTGTGCCAAATTCAGATAACCCAATTTATTGTGCATTTTTCCAGTTCGCATGTGAAACTAAAAACAGAGGCAACACGAAGTGTATACTGCTTTGCAATGCTTCAATTAAATGACATGTTCGTGTGACATGTTATCTCAACTTTCTTCAGGAACCGGAAAACAAATTTTCATCATAGCTACAGGCCAACCTTTCTATTCATTTATAGCATCCCCCATTATGAGAAAAAAAAATTCATCGATATACTTTTAGAAGAGCAATTGTTCTCTCGATGTACGTTGGAGAAATAACACATATTTCACGTACTTATAGCTGACCTTGCAGCAGTGGCGGCACTGCAGCACCCCCAATCACTGGATATCATCGATAACATTTCATATAATGAGTCTTTTTTTCTTTAATTCTTTCTAATTGAATTATTTTTAAAATATTTTTTAATTTATTTATCTAACTCTTTAGCAATCCCACAATTATTGAAAAAAGATTTAAATAAATTGTAGGCAACTGTGTGCTTCACAGTTCCAGCAGCGCGGTGTTTCACTGTTGTGCGCATGCGCAGATAGGAAGCTGCACGAAAGGCGGCAAGCGAGAGCTGGCACTGCTGCTCACAGCATTACTCCGCAGCGTTACACCGAAAACTCAAAATGTGCAAAAAAGCACACCAAATGTGTAAAATTACCTATTTTTATATGCAATATAAATAGGGAATGCATATAAAAATAGGCAATTTTACACTTTTATGCGTGCGCAACTTTTTTACACATTTTGGTGTGCTTTTTTGCACATTTTGAGTTTTCAGTGTACTCGCAGCACCCCCACTTATTTTTGCTACAAGCCGCCACTGCCTTGCAGTGCATCATTTAAAATAAAGTCAGTACACCCCTGATGCACTTTTAGTAGCTTTTAAATCATGTTTGGATTCGAATTTAGTATTCATTAGTGTCGGAGAGTAATTGAGTACATTAAATGAATTTGAGTAACGAGTAAAAGAGTACCTACCGAGTACAAAAGTAATTGAATTCAAATGTACTCAAAACTTATGAGTACATTACACTCGATTACAAAAGTGTGCTCACAATATGAGCACCAATGTAATTGAATATGGAAAAAAATACTTGAGTAATTAATAAAGTCGCATTTACAAAATACATTTGAGTAACAAGAATGATTAAAATTTAAGTTCCCTAAACGATTCTTTTGCAATTTGCCATACTCGTAATCAGATCTTATATTCATGAGTACAATTTATCTAAGTCTGTTTAGGATACTATTTATACTATGGAGCATGATTCCACAGGAACTCGTAATTAGTACTCTTTCTCAGGAGTACAATTTGCCCAAGTCTGGTATTCATCAAATACTTGTACAATGAATACGACTTAATTCTATGGTTTAACAATAACACCAATTATATGATAATGACTTTTGTTTGGCTTAGTAGCCCATACACCTGCACATTTTATCCAATACATGCATGTAGTTGTTTTAGGAGCCATATTACTTTAAGCATGTATTTAGTCCTTGTTGAAAAAGTTAAATAAGCATTTAACACATCAGTTATTTGGCAATAAAATATTGAAATAAGATTTGTATTTTGTACAACATAAGTTTGTGAACTATAAAGTATTTAGTATAGTTGCAAGATACTAATTTTTTTAAAAAAATCATTCGGAATATACGTACTATACAGTAGCTTATTATTATATTAAGAGGATTTTAACGCTATTGTATAAATACTATTGTGGCGACCACGTGCATCTTTAAACGTTGCACGTGCACGCAGCACTATGCACGTGTTGATTTCAAAATTTAAAAAGGTTCTTCATTCAGTATTGTTCCGGATTCCAACTGAAGAGGAAGCTAAATTCAATTTCGATAAGTAAAGCTAACTGTTCTGTTACAGCTCTCAAATTCAAGTGTATCAAATCACTACGAATATAAAGTTCACGTTCTACAATTCATTTCTGTCTATTTATAAAAGTGTGGGTAAAATAAGCAACGCCCCACACTATACAATTTTTTCTGAGCAACTATTTAATCACGAAAATGAAACTCATTGGTTTCAATGGAACCTTGGTGCACTGCAGACTTTTTAATCCCAGCAACTAAATAATTGAACTTCCTTCCAATCTTCTGGTGATTTTATTACCAAACCTGTTTGTCATAACAACCAACTAGTTTTGGATGATTGTAAGTTGAAAAAATCGCTAGTGTGCACACCAAGCTGAAATTTAGTCATATGCAAAAGAAAGTCGCTGGTGCGCGCCTAGCCTAAGAATACTGACACAATTTTGTCAGCCATATTGAAAGAACTTAAGTTGGCATTCGAGTGATATTTGTCTAAGAATCTTCAAATGGTATAGGCCATTCAGGGTAATTGGAAGAATATGATATTAAACCGATAGAGGATGTTCAAAACTTGTACACTGTATATATCTATTAATTAGGTGTTATACTAAAACTATATTGTATTCAAATAATGGCCCAACTGAATATTGCTTTCACAAAATGAGCTGCTTGACGTTCATTTTATTTAGACGTCTCCTTTTTAAAACGTTCCTCACAAAAACTATTTAATTCAGCCATTCTAGGTTGACTTTGAACGACTCCATGCTGTCCAATTTCCATCTGTATACGTAAAAGCAAAAAGAACAAATCTTGACAAAAATGCATAAATAAAAGGAAAGTTCAATTTATGTACCGGTTTGGTCATTCAAGTACTTGCACTCTATGTTTAAAATATTGAAGTTTTGTTTTTTGCATAACCATCTATATATTTGTTTTCTCTATCGGGTTTGATTTCAATGCCGCAATCGAAATGCATTTTTGATGCAACACGCTGTGGTCATTGATATGGAGATG
The DNA here is from genome assembly GCA_034698625.1 of Julus scanicus. Taxonomy (NCBI): domain Eukaryota; kingdom Metazoa; phylum Arthropoda; class Diplopoda; order Julida; family Julidae; genus Julus; species Julus scanicus. Next base: position 10,212 of record JAQGBW010004478.1, read on the forward strand.
GAGTGAACATGCAACAAAAATAAGTTGGATAAAACGGAAATAAAAAATCTGTCGGGGGTGTTTTTGGCCTTTTTTGCGATAGTCCAACTGGCCGCATTAAATAAAGGCATAGAAATATCCACGGGCACGCATGGGATATAAATATCTTCTGTACGATAGAAAATGCCTTCCAAACACGCACACGGATATGGCATATCTATCTCTTGCAATGACAAGCTGTCAAATAGGTTTGCAAATTGCATTTTTCTGTCAAATGCTGTGGTCTGTTTTTGCCATGGCTATATAGCCACATCTTTGATACACAGACAATTCCAACTACACATGCCACATGATTTCATGCTGAGATATGAAAGCAATCCTGCGTATTCCGAAGACATATTAGTTAAGAATACTTTTTAAAAGTCAGACTTTGCAATTTCAGAATTGATTTCTTACTGTTGGTTATGTTTTCTCAGCAAGGCATATTTAAAACTAGTGTAATTTTACGAAATTCATATCATAATTACTGTAAGGTCTATATACATTTGGATATATTTATAATTATACAGTTACATGCATATTTAATTATATTTAATGTTATAAAATCAATAAATTAGAATTTTATGTTTGCGAAATCAATGTGCAATTCAATCTTTTGAGCAAACAGTACCTATACTATAGATTGATGATTTTTATAATTCTGTAACTATATGAGCAATGGCTGTCCTCGATGTTTTTATTTAAAATCTTGAAACATAATTTTCTTTTGAATTACCTCGTATATGTTATTTTTTTCGGTATTCCTCTGTTACCAAGATAAGGTTCGGTAATATATTCTGTCAATCAAGTATTTCAATTAGTTATAGGTTACAACTTTTAACAGCATCAAGTCAAGTACTTTCAGGTATTTTTAAAAAAATATACTTCAACCTCACCTAAGTTGATCGCACTTGAACACCCAGTTTCATTCAAACGATGCTCTTGTGTGAATATATCAATAACGTCTGATGTAATGATCCTGCTATTGTTAGTCTCAGCTTGCGTTTCATTATGATCACCCTTGATATTCCACACACATTATCAAATAATATGAACACTTAATAGTTCATTGATGTTCATACACTTCACTTTTGGTAAAACGAGGCGTGCCAAAGCATTTGCGTAATTATGCAAGAATTCACTTTGTACAAAGTAGTAAGCAGCGCATAAAACAGCATATATCAAGCTGTCAAGACAAATACGCTTTTATTGGCCGTGTTCGACAAAGAGCTTCATTCTTTATGCAGATTTCATGGCTCATTGTATGACAAAGATAGAGCGTGGCAGAGAGGCATCTTCACGGAAAAAGTTTTTGGAAGTGTTCATTACCATTTTGGTTTTCTTCTTCGCCAAGACGTTTTAAAATTTAAATATAAAAGACAAGATCGAGCGAATATCCTTAAATCATCATAAAATGAATTGGCGAGAATGCAAAGAGAAACCTCTTCAGAAAGAGCTTTTATACTTTGGCGAAATTAAGGTGAAGGAAAACAAGTAGTGAGGAAACTTGGGGGAGAAAAAAATGCTTTGGGACCAACAGAAAAGACGGAATGTGATGGAAAATGCGCTGTTTAAGTGTTTAACAATCATTCACCACGCGAGCCTATTATGCATACAAAAAAAGAGGATGCTGAAAAGCACTGCGAGTGATTGCGTTAGGCATTCATCGCTATTTTTATAGAACCGTCACCACTTTTTATTTCCATGTGTTTGCTTCCCACTACTTTCCCCCTTAAGTTCACAGAATGGATGCTCGAAAGAAATGAGCACCCAACAACTTTGCAAAGGTTGCAGATAAGGGCGCAGTTATTGATAACGTGGTAGAATTCGGTTCACTGCATTGAAAAGATGACTGAATTGAGTCAATAACTGCATGTATATTCAAATGAAAATTATTTTCAGTAGATCGATTAAATTAACATAAAATATAGGTGAATGACAATATAATCTGAACACTTGTATCAGCTACATGCAGTATTTCTTAATTGATAGAATGTTGGTGGTAGAGATGATTAGGAGCTTGCAAGACTATGAGCTTGAGAAAAGGGCCGTCCCTAAATTACGGCACACACTAGGGGGGGGGTGTTCACATTTGTGACGATGTGTGACGAGGGGGAGGGGGTGTTTAAGAAATGGGACGTTACGCCAAAAAAATAAATCGCGTTTTTTTTAAAATTTTTATTTATTTAATGATAATGAAATTCCTTTAGTTTTTCTTTTTAATGGCTGAAAGGATTTTGATGAAACTTATTACAGATGTTTATGTGGTTCATATCACTAAAATCTGCCATTTTTTGTCCCAATTCCACGACTCTTTGGAGGACTAGCTTACAAGTCAGTTTAAAATAAAAGTACATAACGTACAATTCCAAACACACTTGTTTGAAACTACAGTAGTTTATTGTTATTATTGAACAAAGTAAACAATTTAAATAATTGCAATAACTACTAGAGCTTTTTATTTTGTGGCATGAATATTATTGATCGTTATGATTATATCCACATTATTCATTGTTCCAATACAAAGTTGTTTTCCATTGCCTCCTTTTTAAAGAACATTTTCTACAATATCAGAGTGCCACGCCACACTACATTTATACATACTTCAATGATAATAACCAGTTTTAGAGGAAGGGGGGGAGGGAGAAACAGAGCTTTGTGACGTCATTTTTGAGAGGGGGGAAAAATGTCTGAGTCTGACTTTTTGTGACCAAGTGTGACATGGGCGAGGGGTCAAAAATCTACCAAAATCGCGTGACGTCATTTAGGGACGACCCCAAACTATCGAGATTTTTTTTAAAATTAATAAACAAGTTTGAAAAATGTCCATTAATTTGAATTCTCGTGCTACCACCTGCTGTCAGCGTGTGCAAATTAACGGACTTTTTTCAAACTTGTTTATTAATTTTAAAAAAATCGAACATTTCAAAGTGAAAAACGACATCATCATACGCTTTCTGATTTATCAATCTATTTTAAACAATTTTTATTTTGATTCAATCTCTTTTTGTTTAACTGTGAGCAGGTTTTAAAATTTCCGCCATTGAAAGGGATAGGGTTGTGATCCAGCTTAAGATTGCTCACGCGAGCATTTTTGACGATATGCTCGCTGTGATCGCGATTTTGATAAGGTTTCCACAAAATGCATGTGTGTGATAACGCTTTTGTTTATAATACGATTGTAAATTTGTTTTAATGTTTTAATGCACTTAAAAAATACTTTAATTTCTCTGATTGGTACCAAAACGCTAGTAACACGGATTTACATTAGGATATATCTATAGTGTACAAAAAGCACAATAGCAGTGATAGCAACCTTCGTAAAACATCCTACATCTACTATATAATAGCGTAGTAGATCTCCCTTTTTTGGACAAACTGGACGTCACACAAACAAACGATACACCAAAATGCTCAGTTTGGCGTCGCATTCCGGCATGTGTGATGAGAAATTTCGAAAAAATTAGTAG
>JAQGBW010004479.1:0-13697 GCA_034698625.1 Julus scanicus
TAATAAACAAGTTTGAAAAATGTCCGTTAATTTGCCCACACTGCCAGCAGGTGGCAGCACGAGAATTCAAATTAACGGACATTTTTCAAACTTGTATATTAATTTTAAAAAAATCTACCATTTCAAAGGGAAAAACGACAATTTGATGACCTTGCTGATTTATCAAGTTATTTTAAACAATTTTTATTTTTATTTAATCTCTTTTTGTTTGACGGTGAGTGTCGTTGCGGATTTACCCATTGAAAAGGATAGGGTTTCAAACCCCGTTAAGAGAAAATCAATGCAAAATCTAAAGTTTTTTAAATTTTTAAACAGGTCTATTTATGCAAGGCACTATTTGAGACATTTCAATGAGTTGGACCACGAGTTAAATGCAAGGTAATTATTTGTGGTATTCTTTTGTTTTAAAATTCAGCATATGTTTAATCGGCAGTTAATTAATGAGCATTAGTTATATCATCCTATGAATGTTTACACTTGATCAGAAAATGCATGAGGGGAGACTGGAAATTCTCTTTAAAATAACTTGTAATTCACACTTATTTTAATGTTATTTATGTACAGATTGAGTCGAGGCTACAGATTGTCCAGTAAATACATGAACATATTTACTTCTCCCATTCTAACAGTAATTGCCAAGTGAGTATTCTGGTGTATGATGTACTCAATTTTTGTAACATTACCTCCATTGCCTAAAAATACGATTCTTGTCTTTTGTTGGGGTTTTATAGAAACGTTGCATTTTTTGCGGGGTCTTTGCTGGCTATTTTATTAATTCTTACTGTTGTCGATGAAGATGTCCTTCAAGTCGAACATGTCATTACAATTATAACAATGCTATCGGTGACTGTTGCTGCTTGTCGTGCATTTATCCCTGATGAGGTATGTTAAATTTCAATATAAGAGGTGATTAGGGCCATACGTTTGTAAGAAGTTGTAGAATTATGCCACTAGTCCCTAGTGTTTGAATTTTACCGAATTGCATCAAACAGTAGTCCCTTTTTATTTAGAATTTGGTGTGGTCACCAGAGAAGTTATTGACTTCCATTCTTGCTCAAATACACTACATGCCAGACAATTGGAAGGGCAATGCACATAAAACTAGAGTCCGAGATGAATTTGCACAGCTGTTTCAGTACAAAGCGGTAGGACATGCCGAAGACATTTTTGTGGTTTCTTTCACGATTAACATGTCTTCAGAGTAATTTATGACATTTTCAATATTTTTAGGTGTATTTATTTGAAGAATTAATAAGCCCGATAGTCTGCCCTATTGTTCTTTGCTTTTGCTTACGTCCCAGAGCGATGGACATTGTGGACTTTTTAAGAAATTTCACCGTAGAAGTTGTTGGCGTCGGTGATGTCTGTTCATTTGCCCAAATGGATATCAAAAAACACGGTCACCCGGAGGTAATTTATTAATACCGGCATTTCTTGCAAATAATACTGGTAAATACATGTTACTATAATTTCTGATTTGTATTTATATTAGTGGATGCACGAGGAAACTAAAACTGATACCAATCAATACCTTCAGGCAGAAGGCGGAAAAACTGAACTGTCGTTAATGCACTTTACGGTAAGCAGAGATAAACCAATTTGACAGGCTTGATGAGTTTGTTGCCTGTTGTTCTTTAATATTGTTTATTACTTTATTCTCGTAGGTGACAAATCCAGAATGGAAGCCGCCGCAAGAGTCAACAACATTTATAATGCAGCTACGCGATCAGGCACAGAAAGATGCAGACATGCTTCATGTTCTCCAAGAAGAAAATCCACTTTTTAGTTCAGTGCAAACGATATCATCTTTAGTTGCAGGTGTAAGTACGAGTACATGTATAATATTAACTAACGTATTAACTGAACGTGCCAGGAAACCTTTTATTAAACCTTATCCCGCTGAAATTTTACCTATTGTTTAGTACCCCGGTGCCATTAGCAGCATTTTTCGGTCAACTGCGGGTCCAGCATTTGTTTCTTCTCCACCATACGATGCTAACGAAGCAAGTTCCTCAGCTCAGTATCCTAAAATGGCCCCTGTGATGAAAGGAGGCGTTAATAGGACTGAAGGCCCTGTCAACAGTAGCAAAACTTCGTTATTATCATCGTAAGACAAGGCTTAATTTCTTTTATATTTTTTGTCATGAAGTAATAGTTTGAAAATTTACAATTCATTTTTCATCATATTTTCAGTGTGAACCTTGATAGCTTGCAGAAGTTTTGGATGACACCTCAGAATTCTCCATCACAAATTGGCGAGGCTTTGCCGACGGAATCCAATGTCTCCATGGAATTGGCAGCTGCAGATATGAGTTTCAGCGCACTTTACATGCACGAGGTAAGAAGGCTAATAAATCTTTTATATATATATATATATGACTTGTTATTCTTCAAAATTCCCAATGTCGGTGATCTTTTGAATGCTTAACTCGTGCCGGGAATCAATCCCAGGCACCGACAGTCCTAATGCCGTAAAAGGTTAAGGCGGCGCCACACATGTGGTATTAGGCGAGTGCAGAATATTTCTCGATACACATATGCGTGTTTCGTCGAGTGCCAAGGATGTTACGGGAACATAATTAAAATTGTACTCATCGCAGATGTAATTAAAATTATATCTCGGCGCACAAATTCTACATTACATGAAAATGTTCGGGCCTAATTGCGGAAAGGTACAGACACATGCTCGTTATTGAAATAACAATATCGAAATTGCGTTGTTATATTTTAATAGTTACATCACAGACGCTGTCGCGCTAGAGGATTTACAGATTCCCAGCAAAGGATGCTTTGGCAGCGGCCAGTGCCTGACATGCCAAATATTGCAGAATCGCCCCATGAAGATGATGATCATGCGGAAAAAACACCTTTATTAGATACCAAATCAAGATAAATAACTTATGCGGATTTAAGATTACTGCATAGAGCACAAGGCAGTGAACGTGTCTTCACGTGACAATGTTTTCTGCAATTAAATGGCACGTGCTATATCTACCTGCTGACTCCAGGTACCATTTCGACTGTGTTATTTTGCATATTAGAATAGATTTACGGTCACAAAAAATCGGACGTGACGATGCTCCGGCTGTAAATGAAATTCTACGATTGAAATCTGCCGCCTGTTTACACAGTTAGAAGGCCCGCTGTTGTTGATGATGAATACAAAAAAACAGTGATTTGGGAATTAATTGAGATAAATGGATTAAGTTAACAATGTTGGCTGCTATTAAACTGTTTAAGTGGAGATGACAGAGGATTGAGAAATAATTTATTTCCACTCTTGGCACTTATCATCTACTATTTCCTTAAATTTGATCGCTGTCAATTTTTGGTAACGTATTCCAAATTGCAAAGGAATTTGCTATAAACTGGTTTAAACAGATCCAAGTTATTTTAATTTATTGCTGTATGCAAACTGCTTTATTGTCATGTATACAGTAGAACCCCTCTAAACTAATACAGATGGAAATGGTTGCTTTGTATTAGTTTAGAGGCATTATTAGATTAGAGGGAGACTATATTGACTATGGAGCCTGAGTTGGGACCAGCAGTCTGTATTAGTTTAACGGGTATTGTTTTAGAGAGGTTCTACTGTATTTATACGTCCTCTTTCCCCATGCAGTTTTTTGTAACAGGTGATTCCATATGAACACTAGAAGCTCCAGGTGATAGCACCTTTTGCTTTAACGATTTAATAATAAATTCAGCATGTATTTGCAAATTACTATCATGCAGCTTGATTATAAATTCTCTGTACACCTCTTAAATTAGCATTTTACATTTTAGAATTTCATTACATATCAGTGTAACCAACTATTTTAATTCCATATGCTAAATGATGCCAGTACGACAGCAGATATTTATACTTTTTTTGTGCATAATAGCATTTTAATAAATTTGAAGATTTCCTTAAAATAATGTTATGCTAATGACTTTCTTCAGTGAAGAGGAAATGTTATTTCCGTAATTTAACTTCACTTTCCTTATTCGGTAAACCCACATACTACTACATAGCTATCTTGCTTTCTTAAATTCCAACGAAAAATGTATGCTAAATAACACAGTCAGTATGCCAGAATCATTATTGCCTTGAATATTTGCCTTTTTTTACTCGTCAGACTCATTTATAGTTAGTTAATTGAGCGAATTTTATTATGATTTTAAAAAATTACTGTAGATCTAGATTAATGATTTTTTTTAATAAGATAGCGTCATTCATTGCTGTATTTAATGGGTTGCCTATTTGTGATTTTCATATGCTTGAAAGTACTAAATCGACTTTTACTGTATGTTTATTATTTAGTAAAAGGAAAAAAATTGGCTTGCTCTATTGGCACGCAATTGACAACTAATTATTATTTTCTCTATCATTTTTATGCAGATTTCTATTTGATGTTTAAACTTATTAGGAGTGTCTTTGACATCTACTCGTGTGTAATATGAATGCTAAAACATTAAACATAAAAGTTCACTGTAAATAATCAACATACAATCTATTTGTAAGTAGTATTTCGTTCAATTACTTATTGGGATGATTAATGTACCAAAGACAATATTTATTGACTTGCAAACCTGTCAAGTGATATAATTTCATCAAGTTCTATAGTCTAAACCAAGATGGCTGCCATGAATTTGCCAATTCATGATATCTCTGAAACCAAGCTATAGAACTACCAAACTTCTGTTGGGGCATCAAATTAATTTAATTCAAACTTTAAAGTAACAATACTTATACATATAAACAAAGATAATGACACCATGATTTTTAAAAAAAGAATTTTCACGGATGTACAAGCTAAATTATGTATTTTTGTGATATGCATTTATTATGATGTAATTTATTTTTTAGGGCCTGACAAGGGTGGGATATTAATTTAATTTATTTGCTTAGGTGTTTAAATTTGTTTTTATTTCGTGTGAACAATTGAAACACCTAAAGGAAACAAATTAAATTAATTTCCCGCGCTTGTCGGGCTAGGCAAAAAATAACCATGCGAATTCTAACAGATTCTGACTTAGTCATCTGCAGGGTTCCGAATAGGGCAGAAACCACAAAAAATTGGTTAATGCCGTAATCGTTTAGACCAGGGTTCATCGACCGATGTTCTGCTAATTTTAAAGAAGTCACGAATGAAAAACATTCTAAAATTAAAAAGTAATCTTGTACATTGTAACTATCGAGTGAATATCCGAACCAAGCATAGCAGCAAGGATCGTTGGATACCTACAGGGCTCCGTAGATATCATTTTGGGCCCTTCGTATTTCGCGGTGAGTACTAGATTAAGGTGCAAATCAAAAAGTGTGCAGCGTGTTTTGATTTCGACCGTGTTGTCTGTGTTCCATCTCAGCTGTGTTCTGGTCGCAAAGTGGCCTTTTTATGTTTACCATTTCGTAAATGTACTATTATACATCGTAACTACATCGTTTTATGATGCGACATCATGTTCTTGAACATATGAAAGCCTACATTCAATGAAGAATTTTAAGGTAGAAATTTATAATTGGAAAGTTCTAGTGTAATCTTGCTGAGGCGGGTGTATGCTGGAATGTAGCTGAAGTTTTGCGCTGTATTTCAAACCGGTGGTATTTCCCACATTATTTTAAGATTAATGTAGAATGTGATTCGAGTATTTTCAGACCTTGCTTTACGGTGTTTCCGCAAAGTCAGCCCTAAAACGAAATGTATGATGAATCATTTCCTGATGTCCAGTTTTCGTCAATTTGCTTTACTTTTCGAAAACTTGTCTTATTTACCCTTTGCATGGAAATGAATTTTTTGATGGGAATACCTGTGGTTCGATCAGCTCATATTTCAACCTTTAAATTTTCACTGCATTTGTTTGACATTGAAAACATTTATATTATTTGTAGTGCTGTGGAAGACTGAGTAGGCGTTACTCAACCTGCTAGCGAATTATGAGAGCTGATGATTTGAATGTTCACAACAAAGATACCATAATGTTGCTCATCTTTGTTCTTGCTTTGGTTCTGCCCATTTCCACATCATTCTGGATTATGACTTCAGTGTTTGCAACAGCTAATGGAGGTAATTTCACTATTTTATTATTTGTAACATGATAACAGTTCTAAAGCGGTGCGGTAATCAAAAAGAATTTGCACATGGCTGCTCAGTCAGTGAACAGGCTTTATGTTGGGTAATGGAACATGTAATGAAAGTGAATGAGTCGTGTTGGTATTTTGACATGTTTGACAGCAGTGGCATGTTTTACAAAAATGTTTTATATGCACATTTAAATATCATATGGTATTGTTTCAACATCGACCGAGATGCCACTCTACTTACTTCTTCATGATGTATATATATGCCAGCATTATTTATTGTTACTTAATTGGTTCCTTGGTGCTCTGTTTCATGATTTATGAAATGTGCGCTGGAAAACTAGATTTAGTAACACACAGACGATCATGACGATTCACAATTATCAGCAGGTTATTTATTAAGGACATTTTCTTTAAAACTATAATAATATAGACTCCACTTCTAATGCAGATTGGCCCTTGTTCTGAAAGACTTATTCAAGTCTGACTTTTGGCATTGCTATCCGCGGTTTCAAGTTGTTTTCTTTCTGAAAAAAATTGGGCCACCTTATTTTACATACTCTTTCCTTAAAACTTCTCCTTAAAAAGTGTATGATGTGCCATGACAAGTATTGCCCTCGTTTACTATGCCGCGACAATTTTAGGTCTAGTACAGAGTACCGTGTACTGAATAAGGTTAAATAACATTGCATCTTAATTGCAATGTAATGCATCCCCAAATCTGTACATCTTGCATTTAACGCTAACTTGTTTTTGCATTTTTCACGCAAAAAAATTTCGATTCGCGATTCATTGTAAATTTAATTTTGAATCTTTCAAGGTGGCCCTTCACCCTGATTCCACATCTTGCCGAAGCGATAGAAGCATTCATTATTTACTTCGCGCTGGATTCTAGAATCTTATCTACAAGCGCATTCTCAGTCAGATTTTGTTATCCCAAATATCTATCAGTAGTCAAATATGGACAAAAAGACGCGTAAAGCCTACACACTGCAGTTTAAGAAGGAGGTGATTTTGGCATTTGAGAATACGCGGAATGTTTCCGAAATTGCGCGTCGCTATAAAATAACGCGCTCCACTTTACAAGGCTGGCTAGCCAGCAAAGACAAAATTCAATGTATCTCACAGAATCAGAGCGTCCATACCAAGAAGGTGCGCCTGCTCCCGTACAAAACGGAAGCAAGACACCCAGAGCTCGAGTCTGCTCTTCTGGCTTGGATCAAAGAAGAGCGCTCCAGTGGCGTTGTGGTTCGTGGTCTAAGCATAAGGGAAAAGGCGAAACAACTTTTCTCTGTGGCTTATCCAGATAAAGACAGTGCAGAATTTAAAGCATCAATGGGTTGGCTTGCCAGGTTTTTGAGAAGGAACTCTTTGGTGAAACGACGAACATCGTGCGTAAGATGTCAGATACCAAATAACGCCGCACAGTTGGCAGAATTCTTTTTGGCAGACATGAAGAAGCGAATTTGCAGCTACCATCTGGTGGCGAATTTTTCAGAGGTGACACTTAAATTCGATTTGCCATCTAGTCAAATTTTTGAATTTCAAAATGTCCATACTGTGAGGTGCAAAGCTGCAGATAAGGAAAAACTGTGTTTCACAATATGCCTAACAATGTCGTATGAACCAAAGTCGAGGTTGGTGCAGAAGCTTCTCCCATTTCTTATATTCCCAAATTTTAAAAATGCAGCGAGCAAAAACTTTCCAGAGGAGATTGCAGTTACTGGAACGAAAAACGGGTTGATGACTGCAACCGTATTCGTGGATCAATACGTCCCAGAATGTTGGGAGTTTCCCTCCAATGCAGATTCCGAAAAGAAGTGCTTGTTTGTCATGGATGATGCACCATCACACTTGCACGAGGACGTAAAAAAAACTTTAAAAGCGCGTAACATGGATATTTACTACATCGTGAGGGGCATGACTCCTTTGTTGCAGCCTATTGACACCCACGTCAAAGAGTTGGTAAAACGAAAAGTGACGACGAATTGGGAAGATTTGATTTTGAATGGAGAACAGCAGTTTGCCAGATCCGGGAAAAGGCAGGCAGTTTCATACGATCAAGTCGTGAAATGGGTTGCTGATGCGTGGGGAGGGATTCACAATGAGGATGTCAGGTTGTCATTCGAACAAAATGGGCTAGGACTTGACATGCAATCACAAGAACATTTGCATGCCAAGCTTCGAGATTGCATCGAACATGGTGTCGTCCCCTTCCAATCTGCAGGTGACAGTGATGAGGTTGATGAAGCCGAAGATAGTGATGGTGGCGCTATTGATGGTGTGCCAGTGATTGCAATAGATAATGAGACTGTAGTTTGTCACTCGCCACTTGATGACCTCGTTTTGTAAGACTAGAAGTTTACATTGGAAACTATAGGTATTACTGTAGAACCACTCTTAACCGGTCTTTTCGTATCCGGCTCAACTGGCAGTTTCAGAAAAGTAAAAATATAAAACTGTCTCAAAGTTGTTTTTTTACATCCATAAAATTGTTAAAACACCTCTTCAAACAACAAAAATTGCTGGGATATTGGTCGAGTTATTGAAAAAAGAAAGATTAGTTTTTTTAAATGTGTTTTTAAATGAATTTTATAAACACAGTCTTTATTGGCTATCTTTCATAACTTAGCTACTTAAAGAGGTTCTTCAGTAACTTGTGAGTCATAAATGCTACAACGATGACTACTACAGTGTGTAAAATATTGCTCATTGAACGTCTTTGTGAAATTCTTTCTGTAATGCAAAATGTAAATAAAATAGAATATTTTCCGTCTTTGAATTTTCATATTTGGAAATCTAGTTCCCTAGATTCCAGGATTTCAAACTTTAAAGAACAAAGACCTGTGGATTGTTTTTCGTGCTTGCCTCTTTATAATTAATTGAACTCTGTTTACTATTCTGATCTGTGGTTTGCAGTACATCTAATTTTCTTAGTAATATATACTGCAAACTTTTCTGAAAGTTGCGTAGATAATGGCATTAGTCCTTCCGAAATTTTAAAATTATAAAATTCCATTACGAAATGTTGACGCAGAATTTATGTTTAAATTTTATTTTCATATTTCTAGATAATGCTTCGGCATCACCCACTCGTTGGCTTGTGTCAATCTTGGTCCCAATTGTGTTTGCTGCATGGGGATTGCGGAGAAATAGCTTGGATTATTCAGGGGCCTTAGCAGGTTTGTAGGGTTTTATTAGGTTCCTAGTCTAATTTGTCCGTTTTTAAGGAGCTGTAAATTGTATGTTCTGTGGATGTGTAAATTTCGCAATAGTCTTGGCCGAAAATCTCTGAATGTACAAACTAACTCAAATTTTGTAGCATCTCCGAGAACATTTATGTTAGTGATTAGTTTTTTTGTATGTAAATTTCTTGAAGTAGGGAAATAGTTTTTGTTTAATTTTGTTTGACAACTCTTTATTTTAATTTGTTCCGGATTTGGGGAACAGCACTAAAGGTGCGTATGCACCACAAAAAAAAGCATACACATACTACCTTGGTGTGTCCAGAAGTGTTTGTGAAACATGTGTCGAAAAACGGCCATTTTCTAACACATTTCGACGTTTCATGGCAATCGCTCAAGAGGCGGTCCAGATCAAAGCATGTTCCGAAAAACATGCTAGAAGTGTTTGTTCAGTGTTTCGTGTGTTTGTCTTATGTGTATGTTTACTCTGGTACATACCGGCCTTAAGAAGAAGGAATATTAAATGTATAACAGTGAAAAGTTTACAAAATATTAAATTAAAATGCAAATAGCTTCGTGTAATTCTAATATTTTTAAATTCCCTCTTATAGGACTGTTCATCGGGTTTTTGCTCACTTATAGTAACTATTGCTTTTTGGCTGCTCTGATGTGCTTTTTCGTGACGTCGTCCAAAGTCACGCACTTCCGAAGCAACCAGAAACAGAAAATTGAAGCAGATTTCAAAAGTGGTTTGTACTGCTTGTTGTTTCTGTTTGAATGATTCCTTGTCGAATTGTAGTTTTTTGGTCCCTTGAAGCGTTTTATCGGATTCTTTTTTTTTATCCAGGAGGACAACGCAACTGGATGCAAGTTTTGTGCAACAGTGGTGTCGCCGCAGAACTGGCGCTGATATACATGATCGACCGTGGATGCGGAGAACGGGTTATTGACTTCTCTTCCGACTATCGTGCCTCGTGGCTTTGTGTGGGTGTGTTATCGGCTCTGGCTTGCTCCAACGCGGATACTTGGGCTTCGGAGATTGGAACTGTCGTTGGCAACAAAGATCCGGTTCTGATCACCACTTTGAGAAGGGTACCAGCAGGTAATTGATCCATCATTGTTTTAATGAATTCGAACTGATTTCAATCATTTTCCCGTTCGAATAGGAGCTTTCAAATGGGAAAATTAATTGTTTTCATGTTAAGATTAGTGGTTTTCATGTTAAGATTAGTGGTTTTCATGTTAAGATTAGTGGTTTGTAAAAAAAACTAGACATTTCATCAAGGGCTCGGCAAACGTTTTATGGACAGGGCACGGTCAGCAAATGTACTTTTTCTAAAAGATTTTTCTTTAAACTAGGTACAAATGGCGCCGTATCCCTGGCGGGATTAATATTCAGTGCCTTAGGTGGGCTGGCTGTGGGGCTTAGCTACTACGTCTGCTTACTTTTGTCCATCGATTATCCAGCCTTTAGGGATAGCTCTCCACAGTGGCCTGTTATAATTATTGGAACTATTGCTGGCTTATTTGGGTCACTCGTGGATTCTTTGCTGGGAGCTACAGTGCAATATTCAGGTATGTTTTCCTAAATGTCTGTTTACTTAATATTGTAAATGTCTTCCATTTTAACTCGAGACTAGGGCCAAATCATAAACTATGTTGAAACTTAGGGGCCCAGATCTCTGTAGGGGGACCATGCATACGTTAATAGAAATCGTAACGTCGAAAAATAAATCGGACCTTTATACTTTTAGGTTTAAATATAAAGACTGGAAAAATTGTGGAAAATCCTGGGGTCGGCGTTATTCACATTAGTGGGGTCGCCATATTTGACAACCACAGTATTAACTTGATTTCCAGCATCATTACTGCTCTTGTTATACCAAAAGCAGCAGTCGTTATTTGGGAGATTGTGTAATGGGAACAAGGGAAACAACAACGGAATTTTTGTAAAAAGGTGTGGCTATATTTTTGTACAGTTTGATAAACTTTTGTCCCGATTTCCTTAGTTTACTGGTGGTTATCTTTAATCTAGGCATCATTTGCATAATTATAATATTAATAACAAATGCTCAAATCATTGCTTAATCGCCGTTACCGTCCTAACATTCAGGCATTCAACTAAATGTACAAAACATATTTTATCGTTTTGTAGAATAAGTGCCGTTAATCGATGAATTCCAATTGCAATACATTCAAAATATTCTTAACATATTCTTTAACAGTGTTTTTATTAATCTATGTCAATTGATATACATTAAAATTATGATTTATGACTTGTATATGGTTATGATGTGTTTCATAAAGAATTTTAGGGATTCAGGGGTCATGTACAATATCGCAAGTTTTTCTTCGTATTAACAACATGCTAAACTTATTTTAATTGCAATTTATGATTGCAAAGAATTATTTGCTTACAATTTAATCAGAGTTAGCAAGGCATTCCAACGCTGTTTTATCAGCACGGAGCAGCAATATATTAACGTTCAAATTTTTATTATGATTGATTATTCCATGTCGTTCATACAGGCGAATTGCATTTGTGTTGAGTTCATTAGCTGTTAACGTCATATTTGAAAACCCATCAGATATTGCTTTCTAAAAAAGTAAAAGAACAATGATTCCCATTTATTTGTTACTAGTAATCAACTCCTTTCATCCAATTATAAATAGAAACTACAGATCAAATGAAATACCTTAGCAAGGTGTTTGATTAATAATAATCCAATTCCTTTTTTTCTGTAATTGGAAGGAACAAATATTGCTTCCATATGTAAAGTTCGACATCTGAACATCGAAAAGCAGGTGTAGTAAAGAAGCATTCCAGCAATTTCCTTGCAACCTGTCAACATTAATACTCAAATTAGTATTTTAACCGAATTCATTTACAGCTTACAAATTGTTAATGTAATCACGATAATGCCCATAATAACAGCGCAAATTCTTACCGATTTCATTTAATCAATAGTCAATATTAAGGTAAAATTTAATAAGATAATTACATGTATTTTAAGGTTTGTACATTGTTTTAAAAATGAAAAGGTAAAAAATGGCCCATTACACCCCACTCTCCCCTAATATTTAATGAACATCTACACTGTGAATCATAAAAAAGTAGAACCCAATACAAATCGCAGGTTAGTGAAAAATGAATACATTTAAATGAAATGTGGCACTTAATAAAACAATAGTGTAAAAACAAAATTGAATTATAAAATGTGCTCAAAATGTTCTCCGGTGGCAGAGTTTAATCCAAGTTTTCAAAATTCGTAGTTTCAAATCTTCGATATTATTAATCTTCGATTTGAAAACCTTTTCCTGAAGAACTCTCAAATGCTGTCCACTGGATTCGAGTCCGGACTGTTTGGTGGCTACACTTGTTTCTACACTTGTTCTATGTAATTGCCAAATTTCATTTAAATCGAAGTATTTTTCACGAAGTTGTGATTTTTTTATTGGGTTCTACTTTGTTGTGACTCAAAGTGTAGTTTACCAGATCCATCTGTGATTTCTGCAATATAAGTATGAAACATTGGTGCATCTCCAAATCCATTTTCTTCCAAATCTAGTATAAAATAATTTTAAAATTCCATTGTTATAAAATAAAGAATTGTATTTTGTTTATTTGCATAAAAAAACCAAATTAATTAAATTCATTAATCATTGATATGTTATTGGCTTACCATTAACTCCTGCAGTTCTTGATAATGCCTGGCCTACGTAATCTCCTAATTCCTAAAGAAATGAACATGCATATAATAACTAATTTTAATAAACATTCCCAATGGACTATAATTTAATTAAATTCAATTCTAAATTGTTTAACTCAAGATTTTGCGTGCAAATGTGACTTGATGCAACATTTTCGAAATAAAGGGCACTGTTTTTGAGATTACAAATAATAAAGTTAGGATCTACATCATAGGATCAGGATTTGTGTTATTCAATACTGAAAAACAATTGAATTAATGCACATACCCTAAGGAATTCAGCCATTATTGGACAATCTTCTTTTCTACCATCTCTGATAGTAATATCTTCCATTTTAGTTTGCAATTGAAAGAAAAGTGTTCATTTGATTGCTTTTACCAATCTGACGAATTCGTAC
Organism: Julus scanicus; assembly: GCA_034698625.1. Lineage (NCBI taxonomy): Eukaryota > Metazoa > Arthropoda > Diplopoda > Julida > Julidae > Julus > Julus scanicus. The sequence continues at coordinate 13,355 of JAQGBW010004479.1, forward strand.
GAAAGCTGTTACAAGTAACCTTGGAACCTTGTGATAAATAATTACTCGCATATTAAGAATTAATTCTTCAAAGTGGATCACGTGCAAGAATGAATTGAAAGACATCTTTGTCCTCCATCGTGATTTTGTGATGTTTGAAGGTGGACCTGCCTTATATCAGATATAAGCGTTCTTGACTTAAGATGAAATATTATTCCTACCCTGAAATATATAAGCTAATTGGCATCAGCTGTATGTTGATCTCCAGCATTGCACGGCCTTGCTTGTAGTACCACTATATACCCTGCCTTCGTCCAAGGCCATATTGATAGATACCTAGTTATCAACAATGAGAGAGAGAGAG
>JAQGBW010004480.1:0-13696 GCA_034698625.1 Julus scanicus
GAGTCCTAGTTTGTTACTATTTTGGAATGTTACTAATGTGATATCAATTCAATTTTATTGTTAATAAAGTACAGTACAGACTGCACTGTATAACAAATAAAACCAATGATGTGCATGCATGGGGTCCGAGCAACAACCTTTGTCTTCAGTAGACTGTGGTCACCATTGGTTCATTCTCTTGGATTTCATCAAAGTCAATTCTTGACACCGTCGTCTCCTCGTCAGATGACCTCGGCTGGATGTTAAGTTTCCAAAAACTCAAACCGGTCTGCTACTACTTTAGGCACGTTTACTGCTGCTTTTTCCCTCCTCAAAAGCATTTCAGACTTTAGTAAAACTATCCCCAAGACTGTCATTTAATTTTTCCGTCCATACTTCTCCTGTTTTATCTCTATTTCAGCCATCTGTGAGGGCCTCTGAGCAAACCATTAGCATCGTGCTACCTTCACATATCACTGTTCACCCCCTAATCGAGGGGTCAGATATAAAACCCTGGGCAGCACAGGAAAGGGGCTATAAACAGTACTACTGGCCAATTATCAAAAATAAAGTTTGCATATGCCAGCTACAGTGAGTGAATGTTGCATATCAAATTAGCAATGCCTTGTACGCAATCATGACGTTCCATTTGTTAGTTTGAATGACAATATGGCAACGATTGAAACGATATTTCACTTCACAGTTAACCAGCATTCGAAAATTTCACTGTTTAACTACTGTGTAATTTATCACTGCTTGGCAGTTCAAGGTAATTAGTACCACAATATACCGCAGCTGTTTAAAATTTAAACATTTTCGTCCTATGGCTAGATATATGTAGACTCGCAGCATGATAGTTGCCAAGTTCCTAATCTTTCCAATATGGTTCCAAAATATATTCCAAAGTACCTTGAATTCTCAAGCAAATATGCTCTGATACAATAGTATCAATAATGGAAACAATCTGTGACGTTTTTATATATTTATTTTTATCAATGTACGGTAGAGTTGTATTTAAGCCACCAAAAGGAACATGAAACATGAAGGTTTGTTCAAACAAATTTTGAACAAGTTTGCTTACCACTTATATGTTTCAGCAAACTTATGACGTGTTTTTGCGTCCAGACTCATGTTTCTGTAGCTGCAAATCGTAGGTCTAAACATTTTGGCTTCTTTTAGTGGATACACCTCGGCATCATGTGAATATGTTTCTGACTTCATTGTTTAAGATTTGTATTTTATGTTTATGTTTATGTCTGTGATTCCAGCTTTATGTTGTATGCTCCCTTTGGTGGAGACCCTGCTTTAGCAAACTTCTATCCACATAAACGAATCTCCTAAAACATTAGTACTTATAAAAAACTAGTGAAAATGGAATAACTAAAAAATGAACTACTACTGTTTTAAAGCTTACTACAACAATCAAAATAATGCACAAGTATTTCAATTCTGTTATAATGGTATTGTTTTAGTCATCAAATTCATCAGGTTTTTTTTTTTGTCAAACAAGGAAATTTTCTTTAAAATATACAGTTTTCATATCCGCCTTTTACTCAACCTAATTTTTTTGTTCTTTTTTCAATTCACCCCTTTTTGTGATTTGTATGCAACAAATAAAGAACGTAGGCGATTAAGACGAACTTTTTTGCCTTCTTTTCCAATTAAAATTCAGCTCGCTATGCAATTAGGATTGCAGAATACACTAGCTTTCATTTCTGATCTTAATTTCAACCCTTTTTTACATCTGAAATTGGTAATCTGTTATAATAGCTTGCATTGTTTCCACGGACTACTTAAAGCATCGCCTACTATATTTGTGAATTATACTGTATAATAAAACCCCTATTTTTTTTTTTTTTTTTTTTTTTTTTTTAACATGTTGCGAGGGGCTACGAAACCAAAAAAATACAACACAAGAAATAAATTTGACAGCATGTCTGTTAAGTATACAAAAGCAGATCAATGAGCTCACTGACCTTGTATAGAGTTCAGATGGCGACACATGTACCTAATCATCTACCGGTATCGTCATAGGTTTTTTACATGATATATAAATGCAGATATGATTTCAAATAACACCAAAAAATCGATGAAAACACGGAATTCTGAGAAACTTATACAGAATAGATAGAAAAGGTTAAAAACTCATATACATTCGCCCTAATTCCATACTTCGATAAAAAACCAGAAAAATCTCCAGTATTCAGACAATTATTATGTTAATAACCAAAATGGGAAAAAAAAAACATTTTAAGTACCGTATAGTTTTTGCTTTAATTCCTTGGTTTATATTTTTGTTTTATACAAAAAAATGAAACACCGGTATACTTCTGTAGTTTATTTTCGAAAAATTAGATGTAGGGAACAAGAAATGAAAACCGAAACTGAAAAAATGCAGACAAAATCGATAAATCTCATTTCGTTTCCATACTTTCTATATAAATTATTAAATAAAGGAAAACATATTTATAATAAAACCAAAACAGCATAGTGCCCAGCTGAATTAATTACTTTATGCTTTGACAATTAACATTGCAGATTATCCTTACAACTTTTTTTTTTCACATTGCGGTTGTTGACTTTTAGATTGCCTTAAACTCACTGCAGACGATGAGGCAAAGTACAAAACAAGTTTTTAAAAAAAATTAAGAATATACGACGACGTAAGTAATTGCCTAATCTCTTATTATAAGTTAAGTTCATTTTTGTGTATACATTGAAAATTTGAATAGCTATACGAATGTTTGATTACCAGACGGGAAACATTTTCATTTAATCGTTTATACTTTGTGAAAGATGATTTCGAATGAGACTTTCGACTTTAGGTACATGTATGGAGAACTTAATACTATTTTGTTTAGAAAATGGATAGATGACGTTCTCTGTTCATTTTTCTACTTTTGATATTTCAAGTCTAGACATTACAAGCCACCATTCTTTTAAATATTCCCATATTGCTAGTGGGAGACCTGAACATTGCAAGTTGCTTTGGAACCATGGGTTTTCTGTTGCCTCCCTCGTTGATTCAGTTTCACGCCAGAGATCTACGACACAGATTCTGCAAAATCTCTGCACACTTAACCGTGCGCTCCAATGGACCCTCAACTAAATCCCAACTCCAAGGGGCTTTTCAGTGCTTTTTTTCTTTTTATATAAAGGGGGGGGGGGCACCTGCTGATTGCCAAAGATAGATGAGCTTGAGGTCAAAGTTGGTACCAGGTTAGCCAGGTTGGAATAGGGCAGTGGAACGAGGACTAGACGCAAGGGCGAGGACCACTGAGGGGAAGAAACATCTTTAAAACCCAAAGTCGTCTGATGCATTCTTGTACTTGACTGCCACTTGCTCGAGAGGCATTAAGCACCTGTATAGAGGGGTAAAAAAAAAGAGTGCAACAGGTTGTTCGGCTATATGGACGACCCTCCCTCCCTCTCCTTCCCAATTCGTGACTGTTCCATGACTTTTCAACTGCACTCTGCGCGTCCCCGTTCCATGTACTTCAAACTCTCAAAAATTAAGGTTGCATTTTGAAGAGGCATTTTTTTCTTCTTTGCACAAGCCCACTTGTTTTTCATAAACCCTGTGATTGTGTGTGGTTTATTTTTATATCCGTACCTTTCATCCATCGTCCACAAATTACCGTCAATCAGCATCTATTGTGAGCTTATAATATTGGGCAGGTTAGTTTATGTGCCTATTACGAATCCTCACCTCACGAATTTAGGGCATACGCATGATTATTATATTTGACGATGCGTTACGTGGAAAAACGAGTTCTTTTTAGATAAAACACAATTAAACTGTATGTATTTCTATTATTTTTTTGAGGGTTACTATGCGCATCGATTGCCATTATCATCGTTTGGGTTTGACCTATGCATTTTTGAATCAAAACGAAATCCATGGGGGCCGTCCAGATATACAACGAGAACAATGCTTGTCAAATTTGGCCTTCCTTACCCTGCAATGACGTCACCATTTTAAAGCTAAAAATGCATGATTTCAAAAAGGAAAATTCTTAAAGGCAATAACAAATACAGTAGAAACTCGATTATCCAGACTAATTATAGGACCATCCGGATAAGCAAAAATCCGGATAATCGAGTTTCTACTGTATAGGGTAATTTCTGAGCTGCCAATCAGTGGTTAGTTACCTGCAGGAATGTCTTGCACTTATTTTAAAAGAATATAACTTTATATATATATATATTTTTTTTAAATTGCAGTTTTTTCTTTCAGAATCGGAAAGTAGACGTTATTACGATCGTAACAAGCCAACAAAAATCGGAAAAAATGTACTCGAAAGGCCCCACAAATGTCTTATAAAATGTACACTTTTGGACCCTTCGATTACATTTTTGAGAACATTTTTAGGGACCTTCTGGTACATTTTTGTCGATTTTTTTTAGCTTTTTTTTATGGCTTTCTTTAAAAAAAAAAATAATAATAATAAAAAAATAACGCTCCGCACGTCCGGATAATTGAGGTCCGGATAATCAAGTTTCTACTGTATCACCTGTAAACATGGGCATTCAGACTACACCTTATCGAAATAATGACGTCAATAAAGGCTTGCCCCATCTATAAATCATGAGTGTCAATCAGGAAATTGCAGTATTACCCCTTCACTGCCTAATCTATTGACGTCATTTTGGATGTCCCTGAACACGTAGAACGACATATACAAGACATGGGAGCAAATGAACATCAAGGGTTTTTAATATAAGCGTCTTACAAAACATCATGCACTAACCAGTAAGTAAAAACTTCACCTTCGTGCGTCAGAAATCCCAGGATCTTGCAATTTCGATTTTGAACACAATATAAACGATGCTGAGCCCACAAAAAAAGCTATCCTATTCCCAAGACTAGATAGAAAGAAAAACCAGCACGTGATATAGCCCATATATACAGAAAGGCAATATGTGGAGAAACAAAAAGTCGTTTCAAGAAACGGAATCTGTTAAACGAGCAAATATTTAAACAGAACGCAAGGGTGGAAAAAAGCCAGCCATAAAATGCAAATTTCTGTATAACACATTCGTTTTGCCATTTTATCCTTGATTGAATTCATCCAAGCTAAGCAGGGTCTTATATTACGTATTACAGACAACATCGTCTCAATCATGTTCCCTCACCTGAACAGTATACGCAATTTCCTACATTTTTCACTATACGAAAATACTGCATATGGCACGACGTACTTTTATCGAGCCAGACCTATCAGCTTTCGAAGAAGGAATCTGTCACGAAATTCCCAGTAAATTAACGAGCGTTGATATAGGACAAAACAAAGCCATGTATAATGTCAGACAGGACAAAACAAGGAAATAAAATATTCAGTATAATGCAAGCATTAATCCTGTCAATGCAGTTGCTAAGACAGCTAACAAGGTTTCTTTATTAAATGTATAAAGTATGTATTATTCACCATTTCGTCAAGTGACAACTGAACTTGAGGACAACTCTTAAAGTTGATATGTTTTGGTTCTGCATGGTGATTCAGATTGTTTCTCTATGCACGCTTTCTACCATGACCCAAATAGAAAAATTAATTATCTGGGAAAATGTATTTATGGAAAGAATATATATATTTTTTTCTTCAAATCATTAGAATTTGAACATATACCGGTAACAGGTACTTGTACATTGCATATGATATGCATGCACATACAATTAGATCTTCAAACCATTCTGTATAATAATGTTTCTGGAAACAATTAAGTACACAATAATATGCAGAAATATATGCAAGGCCAAATTTCATGTATTTAAAAATTAATCATACCAATTAGCTAAGTAAAAGCAGCCAAACACTTCACCTTAACATGCTGAGATGATCTATTGAGAGCAACTTCAGAATACAGATATCCTTTTGCTAATTTCTTTAAATAAGCTCAAAACTGAAACAGTTTTTAAAATAAAATTATAAGCGAATTTAAAAAATAATCTCAAGATAACAAGATATAGCGTTGAAAATCAAATAGTCAGTATTGCTTTAACTCTAAAATAAACTGGCAAAAGTCCCACATAAAATATCAAAAGGTCGCAGTGTTTTCTGTCGCCATTATCGGTCAGAATTTCTTTTCGGACCGTAACCACAGCTGCACCACAAACAAGAATCAGCTTGAAATGGTTGCAGAAAAGTAATTGAAGGTTGTGCCAATTGAGCACAATTAACTTCTGCTTGAGGGTTTCTTGCAGCAAATACGTGTTTAAACTATAACTTGAACCGTAGAGCATGTTGTACAAATGGGATAAAATTTCAACTTTGGGTGAAAAACAGTACAAGCAAACACGCAAAAAGCTGAAAATTACAGCTAGTTTCCAAAAATAACCAAAAAACACAAAATTAAAATGATTAAAAATAGGAGTGTGAACACGTCAAATTAATAATGAAACCCTTTTCGACATAATGCTGTATCCGCATGGCAATTCAAACAAACCATTCAAGCGTAAAAAAAATTCACGGGAATTAAAACGCTTATTGATCGCTTGACCCATATCCAAATAGGTGACCGTACAAAGCGACAACAAGCGGTGACCTAAGAAACCCAATTACCAAGGAATAAAAACCTTGACCTAATAGTTATACCATTTTTGCATAGAAAATTGGTTCAACGTGGTTTGCACACACTATACTTTTAGGGTGAACGCCAATGGCGAGAGTGTTGAAAAAAAAAAGTTGGTCATGCAGGAAATGTGGACAAGTTATGTAATTAGGAAATCAAAGCACCGTGGTATTAAAATATTTTTTGTCGGCAGTAATAAAACCAGAAGCAGGAGGAGGCACAGAAAACAGTTAACACTGAAAAAGTATACTGTTATCCCTTAAAATCGATTACTTGACAGTCAACTATACAGTATCTTGAGAAGCGCTTAAATTTATATTTACCACATAAGCCGAAAAAGTACAAGTCCTGTAGACCTGTTATAGCAGTGTTCAATGTCCATATATTTAGTCAACTAATTAACTTGGCAGTCTTAGCAAAATAACACATCAGAGTAATTAATCTCATACGAATAAAATTTTTACTGATATGTGAGAAAACTGCAAACATTTGTCGAACGTATATTGGATAATTAATTAGTTCCATCGAGTTTGGGTATCAATCCACAGGTCAAGAATTACAAGCCAACACCAAAACACGTTATATTGCTATTTAACACCAACTTTCTGTAATGAGCAATTGAGGGGACATCCCATAAAGGCCAGGAAGCCAATGCTGAATGCAGTTCATTGGCCTTCAATGGTGAGCATTGGCACCGAGCACTTGTACATCTCGACATAGAAACTCTTAATTTACACAAAAATACGGCTGTATGCAACCTGCAGACTATCGCATTCGCTTAAAAACAACAACAAAAGTGCAAAGTTGCGTAAAGGAAGTCTATATTGGATGGATTTATGAAACGCCATGTGACCCGTATGACAATGACAGTTTGGTAACTCCCAATTGAAAGTGCACGATTGAAAGCCTCCCTCATTTTGCACTTTCAAGTGTATATTATAATATATATCGAACAAAATATAAATACAATGGGGCAATTGATAGGGCAGAAACAACACCTGCATTGATGGCCTATATAAATAAAACTCACTGCATAACGCTGCTGTGTACTGTTTACAACGCCAAATATTGCGAAAATCGTTGTACACCTCACGTGATTATACTTTGAGGTCTATGACATGGCGAGGAAATAGTTTATAATTAGCAGAAGTGATTGCATCAATCCTTCCACGTAAATTGCCTTAAGAAATACGCGAAAAATCGGTAAATTAAATTGACAGAGAAAAACTTGGCACGATGAGTTTTTGGCAAACGTCCTTTCCTATGAGGTTCGTGCATGAGGCATCTTCCACTGTAATTATGACATCACACCAGACACCAATTGCAAAATGTTATCGTCAATGGCCCAATTGGTTCGTCGGAGTTCCAGCTGTTTTTTCCGCGAAATATCATTTTGGCGACGATGCCAAAAAGTAAGTTTTTTTTCTTGTAATCGATGTGTATGCAATTCAAGTCCTAGAAATAGCAATACAGCTTTTTTAAAATACCATGATCCTCAAGAAATAAAACTATTGTGACCTGGAGATTTTTCAGGGAAGAATAGCCAAATTTAAGCAGGTATCCTATAATTTAAACCCCCACATACACGTGTTCAGTTTCCTAAATTTGGGAACATATTGTGTAAGCACACCAGTGCTGTCCTTCATTTTTGTCAATTCAGCTGGTCTGTCTCCCCTTTTCAATTGTATAACTAACATTTGAGTATAAATGACACGAGATAAGCCTATTTCTACATTTAAGGAGATTATATACATACTCGTGTAGTTTAATCAGCTGTGTCAAACTTCCATTTCATTTAATCACCGGCTAAACGTACTCAGACTGTTAAGTAAAAGTTGTATTCAATCATTAATTAATTGCCTTCAGAGATGTCTTATTCAATGGCTAAACACATTATTTGCAATAGGGCTGTTGTAATTTTATATAAAACATTGTCCAACTATACGGTAAAGTGAAGTTACATAAATATAAATTATTCAAACACTGCATTTTTCAAAAATTTAAAGTTCTGACAACTATATAATCGCTTAAGAAAATCATTAATGTATTTTTATACCCTTCTTTAACATTTGGTTTTGAATGGTTCCCATATGTATTAGATAAGAAAGAAAAACATTTAAAGTATGAGGCGCATGCATTCAGAAAAATCAAGTTATTTTGAGACTTGTGTTCTTATCTTACATAACTTCTGATTTTTCTCCTCATTATTAAATGTGGTTGGTTTCTGCTCATCAAGCTACATGTAATCTTGATAGGCGAAATTAGGGAATTCGGTTAAAACCAACATCAGCGCTCTTTGTCAAGTATGCATGTCAACGAGGATAAATTTATCCCATGAGACAATATTTGTCCGATTGCCTTGTCCCACCATAGATGACACATATTGTATAATACACATCTGCTTTTCCAATAAATAGGCTAACCTAGACTGCAAGCAGCATCAGAAGAATCGAGAACAAAAACTCGTTTTCTATAGGGTACTGATAAACGAGAAGAAAGGAATTTTCACCATAAGGATATCATTTTTGTAATCATGGCATCAAGTTCTGATTCTATATGACCTATACAGAGCACATCAGGCACCTTACTAAAACAACACATAGACAACTCATGAGCACAGCAGCCGAAATTTTGGTTAGATTTTGGATTTCTATGAAATGACGGACACCATTTTGAATCAAAATCATTTTTGTAATCATGGCATCAAATTCTGAATTATAACCTAACGAGCACATCATACAGTGTAGTATATACCTTAATAAAACATTAAACGTAAAGAAAACCATGAGTAGACTACATCATTCGTAATTTTGGTCAGATTTTGGAATGTATGAAATGATGGAAACCATTTTGAATCAAGATGGCGGACAAAACACTTAAAAACTACTGCTTATTTCTACCCAACGTGGCACGATATGCCTGTTGTCTAGTTTTTAATTCAGTTAATTAAAGCGAAAAAGAATTATATTAATCACACGCTGTTGCGGGAAAAGCAAATTAGCGTTCAGAGAATAAAATTCAATTTCGTAACGTGATTTGAGAGACGGTTTAGTGAGTAGTTGATTAGGCAATCCCAATTGTAACGGATTACTTAATTCTCTCACGTTTTCTCTCAGCACGTTTCGCTAATTTTTTCTAATAGCATTTTACGAAATTGGGCTAAACTTTTTACTACATTAAAACTCACAAAGAAAGGAAAAACAGGTTCGCATGCATTATCACCTTAATGACGTCATTCGATGCTCCTTAAAATGATGACTTATGAATTCGCCATGGAGTTTTCAATGGAATCAATGAGGTCATGCCACGCATCAGAGTGACGCAATCTATATACAATCTTTCGTTGACGGTTCCTGGGCAACAGACAATCTGAAGTCGACATGACGTCATTCATTTACAAATTCGAGCGACTCCCAGACATTAATTATACGAGATGAAATAGGAGATTATTCAATTCATTTATTTTGTAAAGTTATCTATCGAGTGCTTGTACACCTCATTGCCATGCAGATTTCATCTATGAATCGATTTGGTGATTTCTCAAATATGATGTATGAATATAGTACTAGATTTCAGATTTTCATCAAGAGAGTGCACACTAGTAACTTAAATCCATTTTTCAGAAATTTCATTAATTATTCAAAAGACGTAGTATTGAATAAACTGGTATACAATTTTCCAAAAAATAGCAAATTACGATGGTTGCGACCATTACATAATCCTCAACAAGTCTAACAAGATGTTGTTAAGCTGATTTTCCATATAGGAAGCTGTACAAGACCTTTTTATATTTGACGTCAGTGATTATAATAATCTGAAATTTACAAGCGCCACAAGTGCGTTTGTCCTAGCAACGGGTGCCCGTTTGAACCTTTAGTGATATTTTGGAGTTAAGTACTGTATACGCAACCGAAAACAATCGATTAATAATGAAGTGAAAGCATGTTGTGTGAGACACTGTGTGTAACCCTTAATGGTTCATTTTAAAAAACTGCAGTAAAGTGTGGACTAAAAATAGCGTTCGTCATGCAACTTATATGCAGCGTGTTAAATATTCACCTATATAATAGAGGCAATGTCCGCATTTTGAGATTCTCGTTGAATCTGCTAAAACTAAATCAGAAAAACAAGGATACCGTATAAAATTAACTTTAAATATGCTTTCTTGCAATAAATTGAATAACTCACCATGGAGATATATTTTGTTTTGCTAAAAAACAGGATATTCCAGTCTCCATGGGTATACAAATTGATCACCCCATGCATACAAATTCGTGATGACATTTAGTATCACCAGTACCAGACTAAATTACTGCTAAAATTAGCAGCAAATCTTTTCATCTATGCATGGGATCATTTTCATCAAAACTATTATAAACTATGCAGTCATCTGCAAAAAAACTATATAAAAACAAGTGCAGTTGTTCATTTAAGCTTTGCACAATGATGGCAAGAAAATCTACAATCAATTTGGATCTTATTTCAAACAAGACACTTTCCTTATAAGTGTATAAAAACTTCATAAAAAAAGGAGCCAGCAATTACTTATTTGTGCAGTGGGTGTTTTCCATTACGCTTGCACTTAATTGTTCCTCCCTGGAGAATTAAGATCAATATCATACTCAATCATGGTTGTGCTACACAGGCACCACACGAACACGACATGTTTGTTAACTACCATATGGAGGGAGGAATAAGAAAGTCCACATTTTATTGGCGTTTCTTGCACAGTTCCAAACATGAAATCGGATAGAAAATTGGTGAGAATTCTGCAGCAATATGCTCATTGAAACATATGAGCAGTGATTTCGGTCTCTATATATACCATAACGAGTTTCCTTGTCAAGAAACAGGCGGAAAATTCATCCCAAAAAACCATAAAAAATAGATCCATATATATAGATCAGAGTTTCTTGAAGCAGTTTTTACAAGCATCATTTAATACACTGAATTGTCGGTATTATTCAAAAAAACATTTCAAAACATGTGGAACACAGGTTGCTGAGCATCCATCGATTCGAGTAGATTAAAAAGATTATTTTTTTAAAGTCAAATTTCGCCAATTGTATGGGCATTAAGAATCTGAACCAGACCGTTGCTCTAAAAAATCTCGAACCAACAATGCACCATATGAATAAAATAAGCACAAGCTTTTGAATTATTTTATCAAAAGATACGCTTCAAGAGCATGCCAAGAAGGATCGATAAAGGGGTAGTCAACCTATTACTTCATTGGTTTGTTGGAAAAAGGAAACCTGTATTTATAACCCAGCTCATGTAGTATTAGTTTTAAAAAATGTCTATAGTCGACAAAAAAAGTTTTTGCAGTTGTATCGATTCTGTTTTCAGATTTGAGGAATCCTATTTATTTTTCAACCTGTATAGAAAGGGGAACAAGCGTTTGAAATCCAGCTACAGAATATACCAGAGATGAGAAATACAAGTATTGACTGGAGCAGATCAGATAGTGAGAGGGTTGAAATCTGAAATTTCAACTCTCTCAGTATCTGCTAAAAGCAAAACAAAAAAATGAAGCAAAAATGTGTCGACACGTGGATAACAAGAACGAGTGCAAACATTATATACATGCTCGTTTTTCCCATAGGTGCAATTTGGAGTTAAAAAACTACACTGATAAGTGTGTGTTAACGACAATCCAAAAAAAAACTACCTGACACCTGTACGCACATGCGGTCGTCCTAGAAAGCAAATCAAATTGATTTGTTCCGAAATTTCAATCAATAACAGATTAGTTCAGTTTCATTCTCACGGCCCTATGTTTAAAAAATAGTCAAATAATATATGAAGAAACAAAAATGGGACTAATAAACGAGGTTTAGACGTACTAAAAGTTCCATGGTGCCTGCTTGTAATATGTGACAATGGACACACTTAGGTCGACCCTGCAATGGTACAGTGCAATACTGGGTAGACAATAAATGACCCAAAAAATAACGAGGAGGGTAAAATTGGGACGAGAAAAAGTGGGAGGAACAGAAAACAGTCCAGTCGTGACACGAATTAAGGTGAAGAGCTTTTAATTGATTTAAATTCGAGTGAAAAATAGCTCCGTTACCTAGTGAAGCGATCCCGTTACCCTCCGTTGGGTCTCCCTGAAGATACCCCTGGGTGACCCACTACTAGGGTGCTGCACGGGAATCTTTAAGCTAGGGCATTCATTGTCAAAAATCCTCATCCAGGTGCTCCATCAATATGCAGCACTTTTTTTCTTTCTCTCCATAAATAATTTCATTCCTGATGATTAAGTTTTCAAAGAATGTTCTTCGACCACTTCCCACGCAGGGGTCACCGTGGCAAGCGATGAGTTTTCATCCTGAATTTAGGGTCGTTGAACCCGAAGGGAGTTCCCCCTCTCCACTCCGGTGGAAAAAGGGTTGCCCCGTCCACCAACTGCGGCCATTCCCACTGACTAAATTTAAATACCCGGGGAGCGAAAAACCCTCCGACCCTTATTACGTGTACGAAGGGCAGTTATGCAAATGTCAAGGATGGTCACTGAAAGGCCACTCGTTGAGAGAAGGGGGGGATTACCTCCCTATCCTCTAGGGGATATCCCCTAAGGGGAACACCACCATTAAGGGGATATGAAGTGCGCGTGAACTTTGACGCGGTCTATCGAAGCAAATCCTGTAAAAATGCATATGCCACTAAAGCTGTTGTTTGGAACCTGATCTAAATGAAGAACATATTCTCAGGAGCACGTTTTGGTGGCTTGGTCAACAACAAAATTTAAATCGCTATTCACTGAAAAATGGACCTTAAGCTAGAAAGGCATTAGGTGTCCTTAGGGAGTGCATCGGTAAGTGACCTGATCTGTACAAGGTCCAATGATTCGGACCTGTTTTCCCCCCCAATTGTTGGGGTCATTTCACCTAACACGAAATTCACTTCCAAAATGCCTCCCCCAAAGCTGTGCATGCTAATGAATACGAATCGTTAACAATACTGATAACAATTCAGTACAGAATAATCCTGAAAAACTATAGGGCATACCATGTCTAAAAATTACTGAATTGATCTAGCAATGTACTTACAGCAGCTTCATGATGCAGAACCTATCACTTTCAATGGGTGAAATTTCAAAACACAATCACAGCCAAACAAAAAGAGATTAAATAAAAATAAA
>JAQGBW010004481.1:0-13695 GCA_034698625.1 Julus scanicus
TGGCACACTGAAGTGCATTGGTCTATTCTTGGACCCTCCGTTTCAAAGGAGTATATCAATCTAATCTAATCTAATTTTAAATGTTGAAAAAGACCTTTTGGAATTGTCATGAAAACTGAAAAACGTAATTTTTCTAAATTTTTTCTATGGTAAATACGAAATTTTTCTAAATTTTGCTATGGTAAAAACGAAAGTTTTGAATGGTAAAACGCAATTTTTCTACGGTAAAAACGAAATTTTTCTGAATTTTGCTACGGTAAAAACGAAATTTTTGTATGGTAAAACGCAATTTTTTCTATGGTAAAAACGAAATTTTTCTAAATTTTGCTACGGTAAAAACGAAATTTTTGTATGGTAAAAACGAAATTTTTCTAAATTTTGCTACGGTAAAAACACAATTTTTGTATGGTAAAAACGAAATTTTTCTAAATTTTGCTACGGTAAAAACACAATTTTTGCATGGTAAAGCGCAATTTTTCTACGGTAAAAACACAATTTTGCTACGGTAAAATCGCAATTTTTCTACAATAAAAACGCAATTTTTCTAATTTTTTTCTATGGTAAAAATGCGATTGTTCTAATTTTTTTCTATGGTAAAAACGAAATTTTTCTAAATTTTGCTATGGTAAAAACGAAATTTTTGTATGGTAAAACGCAATTTTTCTACGGTAAAATGCGATTGTTCTAAATTTTTTCTATGGTAAAAACGCAATTTTGCTATGATAAAACGTAATTTTTTTACGTTAAAAACGCAATTTTTCTAAGGTAAAAACGAGGACCATTAACCCTAATTTACGCCAGCAGGGTCGGATTTATCTAACAATAAACAACTTGAGTTTCACTTCGTTTAAGAAGTTGAAAATATGAAAATCCCAATGCAGAAAGAATTAATTCGTTATACGGCTTTTTCTCTACATGTGGTCAACTTCCCGGAACGTATCTAAGCCGTAAAGTGAGGTATGGGTGATATCGGATAAATAAGCCTAAAAATGTGGTGCAGAATTGCATTTGATGTGATAAAACTATCAAAATGCATGCAAATCATAAGCTTTCAATTGGATCTTTTGTCTCCATTTACACAATTCCAATTTCGACTTGTTTTTCGTCCAGATCCAACATGTCCCTCATGACAAAAACAAAAAAAAAATACTTTACTCTTCAAATATCACGAGAGTAGAAACACAAAAGCAAGAAGAAAAAAGAGCTGATGGGGAAAGCCTTTAAAAGCAGAAATTGAAGAGGTCACTCAATTGCACTTCCATTTCCATGAAGAAAAAAAAAAAAACACTCGGATGACCAGATCAAAAATTGCATCAAAACAAAAGCGTGAAAGACGAAAAACAGAAGAACAACATTCGAGATTTTTAATGGAAAAATCAAGGAAAAGATTACAAAAAAGTGTAAAATTATATTGGGCCATTCACAAGGTTTGCAGCCAGTGGTATGTGGAGTATAAATGCCAAATGGACACATGGGCGCAAATGTCTCCTTAACATAAAAAACATAGGTGAACCTACATGCATCATTGATGTAACAATTCCAATCGTCCATCTTGTTTATGGGTGAGGCTTTAGGCTCCTTCACACTGTCACGTTTTCGCTACGGTACGGCTACACTACGGTTAAAAGTTACGGCAAACACCCTACACATTATTACGTCCTCGTTATGTTAGACCTCTTCTCTGATTGGCTAGTACTGGCCACTATTGGTCGAAATAGAAACTGTTTCTATTCTCTTACTGCACCTTACGGCTGCCGTAGCTGTCTGCTAGTGACGTCAAAATTTCAAGCAAGTAGCCGCGTAACGTAGCGAAAACGTGGCAGTGTGAAGGGGCCTTTTCTTTTCCAGGGATGGATTGGGAATTTTCGAAACTGCTTTTTAATTGGCTGAAACCACTGCGATGGAGTCATCGAAGAACTCCACGGCGCAACCTCAACCATGACAACACCCGGCACTGCCTGTCTCCGATAGGCCCTACTAAATCGCAGGATCCCAGAACGGAACAGGCTGCCACCTTGAACCTGACAGACAGTGCTTACTCTGACATCGGCAGTTCGAAACACTCCACTATTCCAGTGCCCTCATAATACCGCCCTCTCCCCACACAAAGCAAAACAGATGTTTAATTGGCTGGACTTACAGTGATGGAGCCATCCAAGAACTCTACAGCGCAACCTCAAGCATGACAACATCAGGCACTGTCTGTCTCCGATAGGCCCTACTAAATCGTAGAACTCCAGAACGGAACAGGCTGCCACCCTGGACCTAACAGACAGTGCTTACTCTGACATCGGCAGTTCGAAACGCTCCACTATTCCGGTGCCCTCATAATACTGCCCTAACCCCATGCAAAGCATTATGTATCATTGAAGGACACCGTCACCGGCTTGTCGACCACCATCCACAGTTCCACTCAATCGTGAAAAACTGCGTGCAAATCCCCATAACAGGTTTTTTTCTTGATGAGGTTTAAGGAGCCAATGAGGTAGGGCGAGGTCTCGCACCACACTCCATGGTGCCTGCACTCAAAGGATATGAGTCATTATGTCTACTCCTAGAGTGCTCGTTAGGCGTTATTGTAAACAAGTTGTGAATTGCATGAAAGATTCAAACATTTGAATAAACCAATAGATAACTTTGCATCTGGGCCTCAATGTGTCCCAATTTAGATAGTGGAGCATTTCTGTCTCACTCGCGGAATGTTGGTAATTGCTCTTAACAAATCTGGCTGCTCTATGCTGAACCATCTCAATATCAATTTGGCAACTAGATTTTGGTACACCCTGTATATATTTGATATTTCCTTATATGGAGTTTTATGTCATACGGAACATTATATAGCGCTTAATATATTTAAAGAGTAACCAAGTTTAAAAAATATATATATATCAGGCAATTATTTATAGTTACTGGAAAATAACTTTTAGATATGGCCTTTATCTCTGAACAAGTTCTTATTTTAGATTCTAGTCTAAGTTAAAGCAGTCTCAATTTTAAACAAGGGGTTTTCGAACCCATATACTGTAGAAAAGAAATAAAATCCCGATCTATATTTGTTACAAAATCTTAAATATTACTGAGAATTATAGGTAGATATGGTTGCATCTGTTTGAGTATGATGGGAGTCAAGGGACAGAACGGATATCACGAGTAAACCTTAACTTGTGCATAATTTATAAGCTAAAAAGAAATCAAAATGTGAATGTGGCAAACATTAATAAAATTAGCGTCAGTTTAATTAAATTTCTCTTTCAAATTCACTTCAGCTTGACATTAATTGTTAAAGAAAGCAATTTGCTTAATGAACCGCATTCATGAAATCAACATTTTACATTCTTGCTTCAATATGGGTTTAGACATTTTTAAAAACACAGGCCTTAAGGGCTCTCTTAAGTTCTGAAGACCATTTTATGAGTCTAAAGGTCCTCTTAAGTCTATCTTATACTATATTAATATGTACGTGGACAATATACATCAGATGTACACTTTGAGTCACAAAAAAGTAGAAATCAATAAACAAAATCACAACTTCGTGAAAAATGCTTCGATTTAAATGCAATTTGACACTTACATAGAGCAATAGTGTAGAAACAAAAAACATGTTCTGGACATGAGACAAATCTAGGATTTTTTCATTTTTCAACAAGACGGTGCGCCCGCTCACCACGCATGAGAAACAATTGAACTGCTGCGACGGGAAGTGATACAGTTCATCTCACCCAACTACTGACCACCAAACAGTCCGGACTCGAATCCGGTGGACTACAAAATTTGGAGAGTTCTCCAGGAAAAGGTTTAAAAATTTAAGATTAATAATATCAAAGACTCGAAACTACGAATTATGAAAACTCGGACCAAACTCGACAGGTGTATAATCGATTCGATAATCAAAGAATGACACATTAAGACTCCGAGCTTAGCGTAAAGGCCACTAAAGAACATTTTCATCACATTTTATAATTAATTTTTGTTTCTACACTATTTTTCTATGTAAATGCCAAATTCATTTAAATCAAAGCATTTTTTCACCAAGTTGTGATTTTTTTTATTGGGTTCTACTTTTTTATGGCTCACAGTTTATGTCAGATATGTCCATGCCAACATCTCGTAAAATGTCGTCACATTGGGACCATCATATCCATTAATTCCTTAGTTCCATATCAAATGTCACGTGTTTCATATCCGCCATTAAAACCCTCACTTAGTTTCGAGGGTTAGTCGACAAAAATGGGGATTTTTAAAAGCCAAAATGTGTTAAGTAATTCACGTAGGCGGATTTTTTTCTCCTTTTACTTTCTTAATGGATGTGGATAAAAAACATTATTCAACAAATAGGACTTTTTCACCATTTGTTATAAAAAAACTAAACACGAAAACAATGGAATTAATATCGGTATGCAATGCTCACATTTCATGAAAAACATGTTCCAAACCCATTAGTGAATTAATGCACAGTTGGCAAATGAAATTGCGTCTGAGGCGAAGGTCAACGAACTTTCAAATTATTTCATTATTAATGTGTATAAAAAACAAGTGTATTCAAGGAAGAAAAATTAATATTCATAATTTCGTGCAATGAACTGATCAAATAGACCTAACCCAGATATCACTAGTGGAACTGCTGCTGGTTTAATACACATTAAAAGCGATGTCTGGCAGCAATTTTTAAACAATTTCATGCAAATTTAGGGTGGAAAATGATGTTGAGCATTATAAGTTATAGTGTGTCCATTAAACAGGCACTATTTATCTGTCAAATTATGCGATAATATGCTCTTACCAGAAACATACTAATATAACGAGCCATAATAAAAACCCTAACCTGTTTTATTAAACACAAACCCAAAATAAATAACCAAAACAAGAACCAAAATATAGGCAAGATGGGCGGAGTCCTGTACAGACTTACTAGTGAGCAGTCTCTCTAAACAGGTTTGTCCACATTCCTAGCCTCCCCACTTTTTAATCTTATTGTTATGAACATCCTGTTAATGTGGTTAAACAGGTTAAACAGGAAGTCACGTGTCTGCCAACCACTGATGTTGTTAGATTTTAACTATGACTATTTGGTAATGGAAATCCACTTATCACTTGGGACCTGTGACACTTGGGACAAAATGTGAAATTAGGAAAAGGAAGAGAATGGGTCGTTTGTGTGAAATTAACTGTTTTCGTCTTCATTGGCAATTATTTAAACATTTTACAATGTTTTTAGGAACTCCAAATGATACACAGCAAAAATAATTGTCTTAATTTAAGACTTACTTGTAGACAATTTTTTTGTGTTCTAAAACAAGACACTTTTTGTGCCATCTTGTGTCTTATTTTAAAAATAAGATACTTTAAGTGTCTTAAAAAGACGCGTAAAAAGTCTTAAATTAAGACTTGTTTTTAAAGTGTAGTTGCAGCAAAGTGAAGTTCTGCAGTAAAGCGACCTAAAATTGTTGTTGTTGTTGGTTGAGGTTTAAGGGCCCAAAGGCGACTAAGGCTATAGAGGGTCGACCAGTTGCAAATTGATCCTATTGAGGTTCTACAGGACTAACCGATAATCTATACGCACATATTGCCGACGCCGGCGGTCGAGTGGGTTACGTGCTTGCCTCTCGATCCTAAATGCTGGGTTCGCTCCCAGGTCGAGGTCGGTGGAAAATTTACGGATGGGAGAAATTCCTTAAGTGGCGGCTCTTTTGAATGAGAGTTTAAACCGAGGTCCCGTGTTAATTGTTGCACGTTAAAGACCCCTCAAGAAGGGGTGGAAGCTCCCCCCTCGTAGGCTAAATTCCCAGGTAAGTGTCAAAGTCTCATCCCCTGGTGTTTGTGTATAGCCCTCGTGTTGAAGAAATAGACCAACATTAAAAATCAACAAACTACACGCACATATCGCATAGATGCAAGGGGCAGAAAGGACCATAGACAGACTGGACCACAGTTTTGAGAAACACCTTAAGTTAGCCATTACAGGACCTACAATTACATGTATTGTGTGATAGTGTATTTTATCTAGTTATCATCTGAGGAGACTATACAAGAGTCATTTGATAATGAACTAGATGATATACATCTTGATATCATGTTCAAGCTTCCCAAACCATTTCTTTTAAAGTGAGAAAATATAACTGTTGATTAAGTAACTGATCATGGTAAAACAATAATGGTTATTTCGCTTACCTTATCGTTGAGGTCTCCCCTGTCATCATAGCTGCTCCTGACACTTCTCCTGCTCCTGACTGACCCATGGTGGGACAGTGTCCCAGGATCAAGTGAGATGAAGCTGACCTCTTCCTGGTAAAGGTCCTTGCAGTGTCCTTTCTTGCCACTCGAGGACTTCAGGTTGTTCCTCACTTCGGAATGCAGCCGTCTGAAGAGTCCAGCGCCATGTTTCGGAGGTCCGCTGCTAGCCGTTGGAGGGGCACTTCCAGGAGTCGTTTCCGTTTCTGGTCCAGGGACATTGCCACTTCCACCGAAGGATCCAACGAAGAAGTCGCTGAAAATGTCCTCCACAATGGACTCCTGTAGCTTCCTCAGATCGCAGCAA
The DNA here is from genome assembly GCA_034698625.1 of Julus scanicus. Taxonomy (NCBI): domain Eukaryota; kingdom Metazoa; phylum Arthropoda; class Diplopoda; order Julida; family Julidae; genus Julus; species Julus scanicus. The sequence continues at coordinate 6,536 of JAQGBW010004481.1, forward strand.
AGGTCCTGAGCTGTGAAACCTCTCACATTGGTCACAGTGGTCCTGGCACCACTCTCCAGGAGGGTGCAGACACAGGGCCAAGAGATCTTGTCCTGACAGACTGCCAGGTGCAATGGAGTGCAGCCGTTGCTGTCTTGGATGGAAGTGTCAGCACCGTACTTCCAGAATAGAAAAGTAAACTTTAGTATTAGGTAAACTATTGGTTAGTGGCTGAACAGCCCTGGATGGCTGGAATTTCATGGTATTCCAATGGCATTTCAGCCAACTAGTGCTAGTCTGGCACCAAGATTAAAGCTTATAGGCAAGTTATGACTGCAAATAGGGCAAAATGTGTTCTAATCTTCGACATCAAGAACTTTTCAAGTTCCTCCTTCAAGAACCTTAAAACTTTTTATATCAAGAACCTTAAAACTTCCTCCATCAAGAACCTTAAAACTTCCTTCTTCAAGAACCTTAAATGTTCCTTCTTCAAGAACCTTAAATGTTCCTTCTTCAAGAACCTTAAATGCTCCTTCTTCAAGAACCTTAAATGTTCCTTCTTCAAGAACCTTGAATGTTCCTCTTTCAAAGTTATTGAAGGCATATTTAAGGATCTTGACTGTTTCACCTTGAAGGAGGAATCCACAAGGTTCTTGAAGGTACCTTGAAACCTTCCAACACTGAAAGGGTCATGAAAGAGGGATAAGTCTCACCTTGGCCAGCAGGTAGACGGCTTCACTGTTGCGGTAGGCTACGGCCAAGAAGAGGGCCGGCAGGGTGTAGAGGCACTCTCGGGTGTACTCATCAGAAAAGGAGATGGCCTTTCCTCCAGCATCGTAGCGGACAGTCTTCTTTTCTAAGGGCAGGTCGCAATGGAGGCAGAGGGCCGGTTTGGGAGAGGCCGAGGAATGGCCAGACTCCACACTGTCATTGGCCAGCAATTTAGCATAGCGAGGGGTGAGCAGTTGCAGAGATGCCTTGCGGGATAGGGCCTCTTCAGAATTCGGTGAACTGGATGCCAGAGAGTAAAAGCTTCCTCTCTGTCCCGCATCCTGACCAACGGCACCGGTGCCTCCCTCGTTGGGTTCCACGCCATACTTCAGCAGCATCCGGATGACGTCCACGGCCTCGTGTTCGATGGCAAAGTGAAGAGCATTGCTGAAGATGGCTGGAACCTCCTGGTCTGTGGACACACTCTCCTGACGAGGACATCCGGCAAGTCTGTCGATCAATGTCTGGCTCTTGCGGAGGAGGATCTCGACATCTTGGCTGACACACTGGCTGTGGGTGTCGCAGCTGCTCTTGTCCAATAAACTGCCGTGGAGGTTGACGTTGAACTTGCCATGATGGATCTCCAACATCCTCTTGACGAACGCAGAGTCGTTCTGGCGGATGGAACGCTCCAGCTGGTCGGCCTCGAACGAAAGGTCGTTGATGGACGACGCCCGACTAAAGAAAGACAAAAAGGAAAATCATGAGGACCATGGACAAAAAGTCCCTGAAATGTATTTTTCAAAGAAATGTCTTTGGCTAAGGGACATTTGATGGGGTCACCCTAAAGGAATAATTACATCTGACATGTTGAAAAATAACATTTCAAACTTAATTTTACATGGAAAGTTTCTTATGCGTATATGGGCCCTTAATGGGCAATGCTATATGCTTATGCCCTTGGTTAACCATGTTACACATATGGGACTTTCGATGGACATATTACATAATTGGGCACTTCATAGGAGATATCATGTATATAGGTCCTTTTTGGGCCATATCTAGCATATAGGCCCATCATGATTCATATGAGATATATTGGCCCTTCATGAGCCATATTATATACATTGGTTCTTCATGGATCTTATCATGTAGAAAGGCCCTTCATGGGCCATATTACATATATAGGTCCTTCATAGGCCATATCATGTATACAGGCCCTTTGTGGGCCATTTTTACATATATAGGGCCTTCATGGGCCATATCATGTGTATCGGCCCTCCATTGGCCATATTATGTATACAGGCCCTTTGTGGGCCATTTTCACATATAGGGCCATCGTGGGCCATATTATGCATAAAGGCCCTTTGTGGGCCATATCATGTATATAGACCCTTCCTGGGTCATATTATGTAAATAGGTCCTTGATTGATCATATTACAGATATTGGCCATTCATTGACTGTATTATGTATATTGTCCCTTAGTGTTTTATATTACATATATAGACCCTTCGTCGACCTTGTTACACATATAGGCCCTTCGTGTACCTTGTTGAGCATATGGGCCCTTCGTGTGCCTTGTTGAACATATGGGCCCTTCGTGTGCCTTGTTGAACATATAAGCACTTTGTGGGCCATGTTACACATATGAGCCCTTCATGGACCATGTTACACCTATGGGCCCTTCGTGGGCCATGCTACACTTAAGAGCCCTTTGTGGGCCATGTTACACATATATGAGCCCCTTGTGGGCCATGCTACCCATATGGGCCCTTCATTAGCCATGTTACACATATGAGCCCTTCATGGGCCATGTTACACATATGAGCCCTTCGTGGGCCTTGTTACACATATGAGCTCTTTTTGTGCCATGTTACACATATGGGCCCTTCGTGTGCCATGTTACACATATGGGTCCTTCGTGGGCCACATCATGTATAGGCCCTTCAAGGGCCATATCACGTACATAAACCCTTTATGGGCTATATTGCATATATATATGACCTTCGTGGACCATGTTGCAAGTATGGACCATTTGTGGGCCGTACTACATATACAGGCCCTTCGTGGGCCATGTTGCACATGTGGGTCCTTTGTGGGCCATATCATGTATATATGCCCTCCACAGGCCATACATGTTCCATATTTTACCAATAATGAAAACAATGCAATTTTTCCCATATATGGTTTTTTGTGTTCGACGCCAGACGGCCCATTGATAGTCAAGGCCGACAAGTAACGCCATCGAGGGGCCATTTTTTCGTTAGTCGCAACCACGATGCATTCATATATCACATGGCACCGGAAATCAAGCGGAAATCAAAGAAAGGCCACCCGGTGCACGAGCATCAATTCGAACATTAGCCAGATATGGGATCACCATGGCAACAGTTCAACCATATTCCACGTGTTTGGGACCATTCATACAAAAACATGGTAGCAACATAATGAAAAAACTGGCCGCCCTAATGTCACTTCCGGTTTCGAACATGCCCTGGATCCTGATCCCAGCCTCGCATGACAAGCAACAATGACTCCAGATCACCATGGCAACCGACTCCATCTTTTTTTTTTTTTTTTTTTTTGGAAGATGGTATTTTATGGCCCTATCATCAAAAAAATATTCTTTTTTTTACTTCTTTTACCATAAGGTCTTAAACAACGTGTTCAATGACGTGCAACAACCGGTCTTCCCGTCATGCATCGCGGTGTTCTAAATTGCCCTCTGCGTCGTAACCGCAGATGACGTCATCGACGAGTCATATGACGTCATCGAAAGGGTGTAAAATGGGTCTCTGGAGAAAAACTGGCGAATGATTCTCTCAATTATTGGTATAAAAGCAAAGGGCAAGAGAAAGCATTAATCTGAATATTCTAAATGAACCATATTAAACAGATCAAACAAGATCAATGATGAATATAAAGTATGACGTCATAAGAGTAATGGTCCATATCTGAGAAAATCAATTGTTTTTAAGGAGGACATGCCCTTTGTTAAAATCCTTACAATTGGTCCCAAATTGGCTGGGAAAATTACAAGTATGGGCCATATATAGCCATGTGCGGGTCATACTTGACATTCGAAGGGCCATGTATGGTCCATTCTTGAGACTTGATGGGCCATACTTGGCATTTAAAGGGCCATATATAGCCATGCATGGGCCAATCTTGGCATTAAAAGGGCCTTATATAGCCATGCATGGGCCATTCTTGACCCTGGATGAACCACATATAGCCATGTATGAGCCATACTTTACCCTTCATGGGCCATATATAGCCACATATGGACCTTACTTGACATTTGATGGGCCATACCTGGCATTTGAAGTACCATACATTGCCATGTATGGGCGATTATTGACTCTTGATAGGCTACATAACCATGTTTGAGCCATATTTGGTCCTTGATGAGCCATATATGGACCATACATTACATGTGATGAGCCATACTTGGCATTTGAAGGACCAAAGATCACCATGTATGGGCCATACTTGACCCTTGATGGACCATATATCGCCATGTATGGGCCATATTTGGTCCTTGATGAGCCATATGTAGCCATGTATGGACTATACATGACATTTGATGAGCCATACTTGGCATTTGAAGTAAAAATATATAGCCATGTATGGGCGATTATTGACCCTTGATAGGCCACATTACCATGTTTAAGCCATATTTGGTCCTTGAAGAGCCATGTATGAGCCATACTTTGCCCTTCACGGGCCATATATAGCCATGTATGGACCTTACTTGACATTTGACGAACCATACTTGGCATTTGAAGACCGTATGTCGCCATGTCTGGGCCATACTTGACCCTTGATGGGCCACATAGCCATGTCGAAGCAATATTTGGCCATGCATGGGCTATATATAGCCATCTATGGGTCAAATATAGCCATGTAGGGGGTCATGCTTGGCATTTGAAGGTTCATAATAAGTCGATATACGGCCCTATTTAACTTTTCCACTCAGAAATAATAGTTCTAGAAATGTTTTAACCATCTGTTGCTCGAAAATCATCATAGATGGCGCTGTGACTTAAGGGTTGCTATTTCAATGAAGAAACGTGTGTTAATTGACATAAACTTCGCTTCCAGATGAACACACTATGGATTTTTGCCTCTAAACTTTTTTTTTTTTCCTGGTCAACATGTTGGGAAACACAGTTTGGATCAATATAACTAAGCGATTTTGTGCATGAATTTACGTTGAGAGAAGATAAGTTTTTTTTGGATCCTGACATGAAATAGATCAAATCGAAGACAATGCGAGGCTCCTCGCATATTGTTCCCCGGGCAATTTCTTTATCAAAATATAATATGATCCGTATAAATATTTAATATTCGTGCAAAGGCGCATCGAAGGAAGCACGATCAATGACTGACGAGTCTAAACAAGTCAGATATTGGCAGGAGATTTATCTACAATTCGAAGTTTAGTTAGGCCTCACTCAAATCCAAACTTCCTGTACACAAAAAAATGCCTATATTTCTTTAAAGATAACTGAAATATGGAAATTATTTTATAAGCATCAATCTTCAAGAAACGAAAATCCTTAAAAAATTTCAAAACCGAGTGTTGCAAATATAATGAATCCATGTATGAGATAAGTCCGCGCATATTAATTAGATATTAATTTTCCAACAATTGCAATTTAAATCTGCTCTACACACTTGACATTAATTTCCCAAATTCTTCAAATATGGTGAGGTCAAAGGCCTAAACCAACCATGCTCTGCTAATATTGTTCTCCAATTTCTTTCTTCTCCATTTTAGGGAACATCACAAATAATGAAATCATCCAAGACTCAAGATGAGTTTATGATTATAAAGAAGTTTAATAAACTTACTTTTAAACATTGTATTAATGAAAAATGTATGTCATTAAGCAGGAGGATTAAAGGCACACCCTTGCCACGTCCACAACCAAAACAGAGTGACTTACCAGGTCACTAAAACCAACATGGCTACCAACTTGGTGTGACCACTTAACCACTCACTATAATCCCCAAAATTTTGAAGGAAGTTCTCTAAGGCCAAAAACCAAAACATCTGTTTTATCCCTATGACCAATGCTCATTATAAAATATCACTATTTTTTTCCTTTTAGGGGCCATTTAAAAATGATGTCACACCTAAGGGGGTGGGTAAGTTGTTTGATTTTTGTGACAATTGTGACCAAAGGGTGGAGGGGCAGGGGGGTGGTTCGGAAATGTGACATCACACAATCAAAATTTATTTCAAAACGTAAAAAATATGTGGTACAATTATTTTAATTTTTTTAACATTTGAAATTTTGAATCGCAGTTGGAAAAAAAGATTTGGGTCCTGTAGTGACTTAAAACTTTCTTCCCGATAAAATTATAAAAGAATATAGAATTATTAAAAAATAATTGGGAAGGGGGAGGTAATCGACTGGTTGTGACATCATTATGGATGGGGTGTAGTAAAATTTGTGACAATTGTGACTTCTATAAAATAGCATGCTTCACTTCAATTCAGTGCTGCATAACATTGAAGCAATACAGTGAAAGCTTTACTCGTTTCTTAGTCTGTTTAATGGATTTTAGAGATACTTTTATTTACGATCCTTAGGGAACACTTTGGACTTTGATTTTCAACGTATTTATGTTCGAGTTTAATTGGCGATTAACTTTGGTTTTAACTTGCTATTTCGACGTGATAAGCCAATTAACACAAGAATTTTCAATTATTTTTAAATTTGTTTTCAATCGGATTGCAAACATTTTGTCAATCAGCACTAAAGGGACTCAATAGGCCCCACAAAAATTTAATCAAATGGGTAAAGGTAGGGCAGTTTTTAATTTCGTTGATAAAAAATTCATTTTTTTGTTAAAAAGCATTAAGTGCTTTATGAATTTCATCACTGATTGTATGCCAAATAACAAAGTTTGTAGCCAATATCGATATAAAAAATATGATTAAATTAATTACCTGTATTGTATGCTGGTGGAATGTAAAGACTGAAACGACAGACTCTGGGGCATGGACACTCCATTGTTGGGCACTGCCAAATTAGTGGCTGATTGGTGCAGGCAAACGGGGGAATGGGTCCAGGCTGACCGGTGGGGAGAAGGACCCTCAGCCTCTCGGGACACCTGCAAAAAATAAAGTTTCCAATTAATAAACCATAGTTGGTATTGATGAATACAAGGAAATCTCAAGATATATCATTTACAAGAATCTTAAGATTTGTGAAAATCTAAAGATGTATTAGTTGCAAAAATCTCACGATTTGTGAAAATCTGAAGATGTATTAGTTGCAAAAAACTCAAGATGTATTATTCTTAAAATCTCAAGATGTAGTATTTGTAACAATCTCAAGATGTATTATTTGTAAAAATCTCAAGATGTATTATTTGTAAAAAATCTCAAGATGTATTATTTGTAAAAATCTCAAGATGTATTATTTTTAGGATCTCAAGATGTATTATTTGTAAA
>JAQGBW010004482.1:0-13694 GCA_034698625.1 Julus scanicus
AACAATTTTTATTTTTATTTAATCTCTTTTTGTTTGGCTGAAAGTAGGTTTCAAAATTGCACCCATTGAAAGTGATATGGTTCAGATCCACGTTAAGAAAATCCCACCTGCATACCTCAACTAAAGAGATATTTCTTTCTAGGGCAATGCCATTTACAATCTTCTGCCCGACATTATTAGCCGCCTGTCTGACAATGAAGTAGGGACCACGGAAGAGAACTTCCAGGCTGTTTTAAAGTATTGGTCCTCCGTTAACATTCGCTTAGGGCTCGTGTAATAAGCTGATGATAATTAATCTGAAAATCTTTTCCAGACATTTGCTACCTTATGTCCAGAAGGATAAGTTGTTGGAAAACTTAGTGGAGAAATTGTGCCAGCGCTTCAGTTGTACGCGGTAAGCCACCATCTCTTGCCATGTTTCCAAATAGGACACAAATGTGCCGTTCTCTAATAATCAAGTATTCCACCAGGCTTGAGCGTCAGTGGAGAGACTTGGCATTTTGCATATCCTTACTGTGCTTAAACGAGCGGTGCCATCGCAAGCTGTTGGATAACCTGTCGTGCTATTCGGACAAACTTATGGAACCACAAGTGTACGAGTATTTCTGCAACGTTATTGCGACTGCAATGAAATCTGCAAAGCCCGAGCACAAGGTTAGTGTACACGAGGCATAGTCTCGACTCCCCAATTTTTTTTGAAAAAGTTACATTCCTTACCGTGTAATTCTTGCAGACAATGCTCGAAGAACTAGAGCAGAAGTTTAAGGAATACCACAACAAGGGGGTGGAAGAAGAAGGAACATATAATAAAGCTAGCCAGGCCATCAAGGGGAAGAGTCGTGTGGCTTCGTCTGTTAAAGCCAGAAAAGCTAATGCAAGCATGGCAGTACCGAGTACAACCAGGAGTACAAGATCAAGAGTCCAGTTGGAAGATGCCGAGATGGAAGAGGTAAGTTGCACGAAGTGTAAATTAGTACAATGAAGATTCTTCTGAACAAAAACTCCAATTAACCGACTCTGGTTAATTATGTAACAGGTTCGTGAAAGCATACCAAGAAGTACCAGAAGAACAACAAAAAATAAGCCAAAACCGATTCAGTTTAGTTCCGATGAAGAGTCGGACTTCTAAAAATAAGGATAACATGCGGTCACTTGAGATTCCACTGTTAGTATCATGCCGTGTATTGATCTCTCACATGTATTTTACATGTACACATAGCTCGCATCTGTAAATAACTGACATCTTCATTTTATGAAGTACAAACTCATTCGAGATATGTAATAAACTGATTTCATAATTCCTGGTAATTTGTTTTCCACTACCGCAAGTTAATTCTATACCTTTTCAGTATCTCTCAATTACGTACTTTCATTGATTTTCTAATAAATTTCAGCACAAACAAAAAAGGTCTGCATTTTTTTTTGCCAATTTATTTCATTATAATACCAGAATACACACACTGTAGAATCACAAACGATTCTCATTTCCAAGTTCCCCAACATGAAAATTACCACATCAAACATTTATTTATATACATCTAAATTCACCGGGATGCATTCGTCCGAAGTTTTTAGTATGGTATATGCTAGGAAATTTAGCTTTGACCTTTTTTGCATGGGCAATAGAAATAAGGCAGCCCAGGGTAACATTAATTTTGACAAGTATTTCCTGATAATTGTTGTTTGTCATTGGTCACTGGATTGTTGGAAAAAGTATTCTCCGATTACCCTGGGATATCCAAACTTAAGTTTTTGCCCATTGCGTTTGGCTTCCGCATTCTTTGATAGCAACATAACCACACACCAAAACTAAAAAAATAATAAAAAGTCGCGCAACTAACTAAAAAGCGCTGACTAGATCTTCTGTTACATGATTCATTGATAAATTTTGTAAGGTCAACATTGAGGAGTAAAAATCCTACAGGCGATTCACTGCAGTAAAATGGTGCACAGTGGTGGTACCGTAGCCAGAGCAGGGCAGATTACCCTGCGCCGAGCTACTCTTCCACAAAGTTACATTGCCTCACCTCTACATGTTTACTGCTCTCTTGTTTTAAGGGCCGCCAGTAGATGATGATGGATCTTGTAGCTTTGTCCTTTTAGACGGACGCTCCCTCTGGGAGCCGCTACTACTACTTTTTCTACTCCTTAACTGCACTACACTTCAAATCTACCTCCAGCCTGTTGCTTAAGTGACCACCACCTACTCTGAAATCGTTTTGCTGACTGGCAGACATTAGCCCTCTGTGTCACCTTCCCTTTGAAACCTAACCTTCCTTCCACTGAGTTACACTCGGGATCCATGATACGGCAGTCCTCAAGTGAAGGACAAAAGCACAAGACATGCTCCACATCCTCCACCCCACAAGTTACATATCTCCGCCATTGGTTGGAACTTCGACAGTCTCTTGTTGGTTTCCAACGAACCTGCTCTCGCTCTAAAGAATAATGCACTTGCATGGTCTTTAACTCCCAATTTTTGCCTTGTGGGCATAAATGGCCAAAGTGCTTTTCTCTCCCATCCCTCGTCTCTACTTTTCCCCTTCACAAGTCTGGACTAGTCGTTTTATCCTGTTATCCGATTTGACCCACTGTCTGCTCCTTGCTCATCAGTAGCATCCGCCTCATATATTTTAGCTTGCTGACCATCTCCCTGGCTTCAAAGCTAGACCACCCCATTTCGCCTTGAAGCACTTCCACCGCAGTGAATCTATTTGCCCCTAATGCTGCCCTCGCATTGTTTCGCTGCATCTTAGTAGCAGCATCTTTTAGTAGATTCTGATTCTGAGTTGTAGCGTATCCTTTGAGACGGATGCCCCCTTGAGGAGGCGCTACGGTTAACGTAGGGCGGGGCTATAGCTCTCCCCCCCCCCCTGGGGAAACCAGTCGAGTCCCCATCCTAGAAAACACTGCACTTCGTTCCATCGTCGTCTGCAGGTTTTCCTTACTGATCTCTTGCTTTAACTTCCACCATTTCCCCAGCAGACATTTCACCCGTTTTATGGCCATGCCCTTCTCCGCGTCATCTCCTTCAAACCCCAGCCACATGCTAACCGACACTGCTTCCATCCCCAATCTACATTCCTTCAAAGCCTGGCTTTCACACAAGACATGCTGGATATCTTCTACGCCACCCTCACATAGGTCACACTCTTCCGCTATCCCCCTAAACCTAGAAAGGCGTTTATTGGTTTCTAGAGAACCCGCCCTGGCTCGAAAAAGTAGAGTACTAGCGTAACTGTCGTCATAAAACTGTTCCCTGCATATATTCTTCTTTCCTAGATATACCGCTAGGGTGCTTTTCTTATTCATTCCCTCTCTCCATCGGTTCTCCTCCCACTTATTCACCAACCGTTTCACTCTTATCGGACTTAGCCCATGTCCCCTTTTTGTATGCATGGAAACCCAGGTGAACCCCAATTTTTTCACTCTTTTCTGCCAGGCTGATAAGTAATGCCTCCACCTTCATACCTCCTCAACAGATGGCGGCACTGTCGCACAACAGATACAGGAGTGATCAACAGATTCTGCTCTACCACTTCAGTTAAAGAGAAGTACTAGCAGTGAACGGTTGTGTTGTTAAAGAGTGAATAATGGAACCTTGTGCAGTAGCTCAGTCCTGCTCTCGTAGAACAGCCGAGAGAATTTCTGAATTTTTAAAAATAAAACTTACATTGAAAGCTAAATTATTAAATTGATTGACCGAAATATGGATTAGTAAAAATCTTAATCTACCACTGTGCAAGTCCAAATTGCTAGAATTGCCATGTCCCTTACCCACATAATAGCACACATTAATGATGAAATGTTTATATAAGCAATAGCTAGAAAAAAATGTATCATCTAAGGTGTTTTTCAACTCGCAGCAGACAAAATGACGCATAGTGTTGTGACACACCGAGCAAGGTGCAAAATTGTCAATTTTTTTTCTCAACAAAATAAAGAAAAATCAGGTTTTGAATAAAATTTTCTGTTCCAGGATGAACAATTCTAATGTTTTTACAATCATGCTTAATAGTTAAATTTTAGATCTGGCTACAACCTCACAACAAACACTGGTTGAAAAACACCTATCTAAGCCATGATTCTCAAACTTTATCATGCCGCATCACGCCTGTGGCTCTTGCAACACTTCAGTTTGAGAAACCGAGCAACTATGAAGCAACAACAATAACACTGGTATGAATTCTAATATATCTTAACATCAATAATCGGAAATAAATTGGCTAGGGATTATAATATAGCTAGTAATAAATGGGGGAAAAAATGGTTGTGAATCATGCACATGCATTTTCACACAAAGACAACAAAGGATAACGGCATTTAAGATGGAGAACGGAAGTTTTTCCCTGCGAATTTGGCATGGCTTCCAAGTTCCTCCTCGATACGCAGAATCTGGTTATATTTTGCCAACCTTTCAGATCGGCACGGAGCACCAGTCTTGATCTTTAATAAAATAATTAAATGACTATCTGTCTACACGCAGTAGAATCGAATGGGACGGGGAGACTACGTATCTACAGGTGTGCAAATAAGCTTTAACGAAAATCTGTCTTACCTGTCCTGTGCTCAAGCCCACAACCAAATCGGCAATGAAAGCATCTTCGGTTTCTCCACTGCGGTGAGACACCATTGTTCCCCATCCGTTGGATTTGGCCAAGAGATGACTGTATGGAACAATTTCAAGTTGAGACACATCGAAAGGGACTTTTTGGGGCAATTCAGCAATTGATACACACAGACAGACAACGAAATTACTAAAGGAAAAACTATACGCACGCTTCAATGGCTTCAGTGATGCTTCCAATTTGGTTGACTTTAAGTAAAAGGCAGTTGCACGCTTTCTTCTCAATGGCAGTTTGAATTCGCTTGGGATTCGTGACGGTCAAATCATCCCTAAACATTGTAAGGAGATATTTAAGATGGTTTAGGATAAAAATCGACTAAATGACACCGGATGACCCGTGTGCCTGCTTACCCAACAATCTGGATGGAAACACTGGCGAGAAGCCCGGTCCAGGCATTCCAGTCATCTTGGTCAAATGGATCTTCAATGGAGACAATGGGGTAATCCTTAACGAATTCACGGTACAAATCCGCCAACTTGTCAGGTGACAACTAAAGAAAAAAAAAAATGCAAAATTAAATGCTGAAGATTTTAAGAAACCAAGCTTTAGGGAAAAATGATTATTTATACTAACGTAATCGGCCGGATTTGAGCTGGGGTTTTTGAAATCCAGATCGTATTTGCCCTCCTTGTGGAATTCCGAAGCTGCCACGTCCATGCCGATTTCAATCTTTCCGGTGTATCCAGCCTTCTCGATGGCCAACTTGATCAGTTCCAAGGCTGTTGAAAATTAGAAATAAACAATTGAACAAGATCATACATTGAGGTGACACTGCTTGCTCAGGCATCTTATTTATTTATTCCGGCTAATCATTTATTTGGGAATGTTCAAAATCTTCAAAATATATTTACCTTCTTTATTGCTAAGAATGTTGGGAGCAAATCCACCTTCATCCCCTACACTCGTTGCATCCAGACCAAATTTTCCCTTGATGACATTCTTCAAGTGGTGGTACACCTCACTGCCCATTTTCATGGCTTCCGTGAACGTTGCAGCACCAGTGGGAAGAATCATGAACTCCTGCATGGCCAATTTGTTTCCAGCATGGCTACCACCATTGATCACGTTGAAGGCTGGAACTGGAAGGATGATGTCCTTGTTGTTGGCCAACTCTGCGATGTACTTGTACAGAGGAATGCCCTGTTTTTGGAATAGAGAAAATAAATTCACATTGCTTAAACATTAATACAAAAATTCTACGTGCCAGTTTTCCTTATCCACATCGAGATTAGTTTTGAATTCCCTTGTTAAAATAAAATGACGTAATTATTTAATAGAAATATAACACACCTTTTCCGCAGCGCCAGCTTTGCAAACTGCGAGTGACACACCCAAGATTGCATTGGCTCCCAATTTGCCTAAAATATACATTTGATTAATTTAAAAAATCACAAATCTGTCCAAAAACCTGGTATTTAAAACCAATCGCTTAATTTACCTTTGTTTTCTGTTCCATCAAGCTCAAGCATGAAGTTATCAATCTCTTTCTGGCCTGTAACATTAAAGCCCTGCAAAATAAATGCACAATTGCCCAGTTTACTTATCAGAAACCAAAGCAATAAATAACACCAGTACATGTTTAATTTATTCCCAAAAAAATAGGTTTACCTTAGGAAGAAGTGCAGGTACAATGATGTCATTGACGTTGGAAACTGCCTTTAGGACACCTAAACAATTTTTTAAAAATTGATTAGAGGAGTTTTAACCAGCACCATCAAGTGAAAACTATATGCAACCGTAATTTGGAAAATGAGCTCACCTTTGCCATGGTATGATCCCTTATCATTGTCCCTGAGCTCAAGGGCTTCATAAATGCCAGTGGAGGCTCCGCTGGGTACGGCGGCACGAAACAGGCCCTTGTCGGTGGTGAGGTCTACCTCCACGGTTGGGTTGCCGCGGCTGTCGAAAATCTGGCGAGCATGGATGGACTTGATAGACATGATGAATAAGTGATGAAATCTAATTGGGAAAACAAATTGAAAAAATTGAAAAATCATACCAATGATGCAAGTCTCAGTTAAGCTAAAAAGTGCATAAATGTTCTAAAGCCGGGTCTCCACCAAGACGTACATTGTACGTATATATGTTACAGCTCAATGTGTCAAACCAGCCAATGTGTAAAATGACTGGAAATACAAAATGACTGGTCACATAATGACGCATGATTAGTAATAACCTAACCTAACCTATTACCAGGCAATAAGTCAAATAAATAATCAAGCTAAATTTTCAGTCATTTTGTAAAAAAAAAACTGCCACCTGCAACTGCTGACCTAATCAGTCGTTTTGTAAAATGACTGATTAGGTCAGTCATTTTACAAATTGGCTAGCTTGACACATTGACTGTAGCATATGCACGTTTTTACAAACATATGCAAAAAAGCTATCCCTCCGGGTTTGTTTCAGCGCCATTTTGTAAATATACGTAAATATCAAAATTGTACACCTATTAGATGTCTTTGATAGCTGACAAATTTTGATATTTACATATATTTACAAAATGGCGGCTGAAACAAACTCGGAGGGCAAACTTTTTTGCATATGTTTTTAAAAACGTGTGTACATCTTGGTGGAGACCCGGTTTAAGCTTTTTCACAAGCTAAGAAATGCATAACTGTTCTCCATAATAAGATTTTTCACAATATTATTTTTCAACAGATTAGTTTTACATTTATTTGCAGCCGGGAAATGTCACAGTAACTCGAAACAATGCTAACAAAAAACAAGTCATTACAGATTATGAGCAAACTAAAAAGTTCAAACCGATTATCTAGTAAAGCTTTTTTAAAATTGAGCGAATTTGCTTTGAAGGGCGGTTTTGTTTCATCGTCCCCTCTGTTAACAGGCGAGCAAGTGGGGCAATCATCTTTTCAAATACAAGGGCAACAAGATCAGTCGGGTCAAGGCCAAAGGGGGTTTCTAAGAAGGAAGGGAGGGGGGGAGACTGAAGAAGGCCCTTTAAGGGAAATTACATCACTGGTTCGCATGTCGGTGGATGCAAAGTGACCTACTTTAATTACTAGCTCCACATCCATGTGCGCTGCCTTCTGAGCCCTAACACCAGCTAGGTCAGGGGAACATGACCCTAGCCGGCTCGCATTACCAAACGTGCATGTCCTCACACTCAGTGTCTGGAAATGTAGGAAGTAGGCCATGGTCAACGCCTGAGACTATGGGCGAGGTCCAAATAGGGTATTGCCCTCCCTGCAAGGGGCCCCTGACTTTTCAAAGGCAATCAGCGAGTAACAAAAGCGAGTTGCAAAAGGCAGGTCTTAGCAGGTACACGAAACATGGTATCTAGGACACTAAGACCAAAAGAGCAACGCTCTTGAGTTTCCCACACTGGTAATTTGGTGCATCCTTGTGTCCCCCTGGCCCCTGTCCCTGTCCCTGTCCCTGTGAAAAGCGCCCATGTGTATCCTGGAACAACATTTTATGATGAATCTGCAAATAAATTAAGCTGCTCGGAATTGCCATGTCATGGAGATACGTGAATGCTGCAATCCAAACAATTTAATGTTCCAATAGCCCAATAGGCAGTTAACAAACACCAAATGCTTGACTGTTTAGCTAGTGAGTTTAACAACGCCCAAGGCAAGTCATTTTGGTGACACTGGATTATAATGGGGCATACGATTAGAGCATTCTTGGAACTAGTTCTAGAAGAGGAGGATCGAGGGCCCACGTAACCAGAAAACCCAGAACGGGCCCCAGGAATGGAATTTTAGCTTTTCCAAATATTCAACAAAAGCACCTTACATTCAACTTGGGTCTTCATTGCATCGTTCAATTTCTCATCAAGTGCAAAGTTAACAATAAATGAAAAATGTTGGTTTAGAATAAGAATCTTGTGCTGAGTTAAGAAACATTTTCTAAAAAAACTTAACTGCATGTTTAAAATATTAACCACTTGTTCATTATGTGTGACCACTTTTAAAAGTTACACTATGAAATAAATTTCGATTAACTTTGTGAACCATGTGTGCTAAAAATAATCCAGATACAAATTAGCTGTTATACAAAATGGTTTCCAAATATAACTTTTAATAATAGCAATATCTACTTAGTATTTTCCTTTCAAAATGTGGACAGAAATCAAAAATAGAACAAATTTAAAATACTCGAATTTACTTTCATTTTTTTTTCCTATATCACAGCTTATTAATCTGTTTAGTTAATTTGTTTTGTTATTTAGCAAAAACTTATTTGACGATGAAATTGCGAATTAAATATGCAAGAATTATTTAAATGTATTATTAAATGTGTTTTTCTCAAAGAGTTTATTAAAATGCATTGTCTTATAAAAAAATATTTTAATTTTTTTTAAAAGATTCAGTTTTATGCTAATTGAATTTTACAACAATCGCACAACCTAGACTAAAATAATGTTAAAAAGTTGCAATGAGATACATTTGGAGCTTTTTTTAAAAAAATATCTTTCCAACCAAAACGGTCTTTTAGACATGAGAGGGAAACGACACAAGAACAAAGTAAAAATCAAAAGAGGACTGAAGCACATGGTTGGGGCCATTTTACAGAGGACCCCTTCATTTGTCTGAAATTACGAATAAAGCAATGATGCACTTTTACAGCTCGAGCATCAAGGTAAACTTATAAAAAAACTAAAATAGAATTCTATTCCAGAAAAGCTACAAGTATGGGAGAATGGTAGAACCTAGGTGCACCAAAATTGCTACAAGTAACACATTGGAGGAAGAAAAGTTAAGAAAGGAAAGCCATTTATCATTAAGCGTACGGAACACGAGCTGAATGGCATAGAAATTCCTAAACCTTGAATTGTAACACAAATATTACAAATGTAGTAATTAAAATATGGAGGTCGCTGTACCTTGCAAGAGCTTTAACTCTGGTCATAGCACTTTGAATAATTATCTAACAAATTCTTCAACGTCTGTTCTTAGCCACTTTGAATTGATGGTTCAAGGGCGACGAAGCAGACATGAAGTAGGCGAACCTCCTTTCATATATTTTGCCAGACAGAAGAAGATAAGAAGAAAATCTAAAAATACCCCTGCATCTCAAATACCAGAATATACACAATGTAGGGCCACGAGCATCCTTCTGACAGCTCTAATACTTAAAAAAACCGTGCTGCAGAATGTAAAGAGGTGCTAAACCAGCACAGAAAGTAACTGAATTAGGATTGTATACTCACGCAAATGTGCCAGACCCTTGCCAACGTTGGAGGAAGACCTCACCACACGACTTTCGGACACCAGAGTTTGAAAAAAAACTGCCAGTTTCACTCTCGATGCCCGGCTTATAATAAAAAGTGGGGAAAGCTTCTCCACCAATGTAAGACAGTTGGGGGAGGGCGAAATGCCTATTAAATGGGTCACGGGGGCTTCACTTTCTACTGAGGGGGGAATGGAAAAAAACGAGACGCTAAGGGCACAATGAGGAAGGTGGGGTGGACGCATTATCGTTCATTATGCAAGCAAAACCTGCACCGTGCATCTACTTATTTGAATAGAACTTGAGAGAGAGGGGGTGGGTTGGGGGAACTTAGTGTGCACTTGTTTAACAGAGCCAGCCAGTGTCAGGTACCAACTTCATCCCCATACGAAATTAAAACAATTTGCACGGTGACTAGGAGATATATAATTTGCTGCAAGAAACTGCTAATCACGCAATTTTCAAGGGGCAACGTCCAAAGTCTAGACAAAATTTTTTTATTAATAATTAAAACATCTTCTAAGCTTTAAAGCCTGACAAGCATGACATTTGTAACTCACTCTAGCCATTTCAAAAATCCGTATCTTATATCCGACCAGGAGTTACATACGAATTGTTCCAAAAACTGGCAAATATTTCAAAATCTGATGCAATTCAAATGCAACTATCAAAATCTTCCAAATATTTTTTTAATTCTTTAAGATTCTTTAAGATTAATAATTCTAAGAGTTTTCTAATTCTGGACTTATTTGTCCACTATGTACTCCTTGAGAGTGTTGCTTGATTAAATAAATAAATATATTGGTCTCCTTAAAGCGAGAGGTCCAATTGTTACGAGCGCTAAGTTTAATTGTTAACAAATCGGTTATTGTGAAATTTTCATCAGAAGTCTACATTTGTATGCATTTTGCAATAAATAATGCATGTGCCTAAACATATCACAAGAGGTCTACAGTTAAACATCGATTTTGCAAACTTAGAATTATCATATAGATTACATATAATCAAAATGATAATAACAAAGTTTAGAACCATTTAAATGTAGAAATTTTTTGGAGAGGGACACATTTGTTTGACAAAGTTGTTTTTTAAATAAAACGACTGGATAAGAATTTGCTGACATTTTGAAAGGTCAGCAAATTGCATTCACGGTCAAATGACTCATCCCATGCTATCTGCAAAATCATCAGATTTTGATACTTGGCACTGCATACCACTCTTGGATTACACAATGACCAAATGCTGCAAAGCTGACCCCTTGAAGAGTCACCTAGAGTTCTAGACAGATGACTTTCCTATCTTTTAAGACATTTTACACATGAACCGGACGCTCATAGCCTGAGGACCATTAGCTTCAGACATGCAATGCTTACAACATATGAAGTTCCCATGTGCATTTTTACCAATAAGAAGGGATGAAGGCAGACAGCCAAAAAACTAGGTCAGTGTGATTATGGTGGAGGGACCTATAGAAAAGAAAGTGCTGCTATGGCCCATGAATGCAATAGCACGTACCTATTCCATTGGTAAAGCTAGGGCAGAAATGCCAAGGGCTGTAATAAATAATGGGGTCTTTGCACTCAACGAACCCTCCCAAATTTTTGCACATTTTTATGTCAGGTAGACGACTTGTTTCAAGCTTTCAGGCATGATGAAACTAAGGTTTGCATTGAATAATACAAAATCTTGGCCCTTTGCCCTTTTGCAAATACATCTTCAGCATGACTGATCAGATCAAAGAAGGCAAGTGTGGCGCTGAGATTTTTGTTAAAAAATGCATTTTCATAGTCTGACAAGCAAGTTCAGCCAATGGTCTTTTTTTTTTTTATAAAAAAAAAGAACAAAAAAGACCATTTGCCCAACCTCTGTAATAAACCTGATATATTTGCAGTTTGTCTATCTTTCAAACCAAGGATTCTTTTGCAAATGTTTGCTTTTACATTAAATAAAGTTCTAGTTTTCCCACACAACTTTTTTTTTATTGATATATGTATATAAATTCCCACAGAGCTATAACTTGAGTTTTCATGAACCAATTACTGATTACTAGTACTGTATTTACATTTTCAAATTTTTGATATTAAAACATACCTATCCATTTATAAATTATTAAAAAGATGCAAGTACATTCAAAAACAAATGTAAGATTTTTTGCAAAACTATAAATTGATTTTAGGAAAATGGGAGGCCTCTTGTTTCTACAAGTCCATGCACTTTTATCCTTCGCCTGACATTAAAATATACTTCAAGATCAAGTTCACAAAACTGAAATAGAAAAAGCTTATTCATAGCACCAACTTCACCAACTTCGGTATTTTTGGACCATTTGCTGCTCTAACTTTGCATGTTGCAATGACAAATATACGAATGATGTTTTTTAAATTTAATTAATGAGTACAAGCATAACTGGGTTAACCAATATGTGCGCAATATGTGTGCTACTTCCGCGTAATTTTCAAGCAATCTAGCAATAGCATCCTTATTAATAAATTAATGGCACGATTTTATAATTTTAGAGACCTCATCAGTGTTACACGAGTTGAAATGGATTAATGCAAAATACTGAATATAAAGCTGTATATACGTATTAACAATGAAATACTGAACAATTTCTCATGATCCACAAATCCTAATTAACATTAAAATGAAAATCGTATAACAATTTGGAGCCACTGTTCATAATTTCCAAATTCCGATTTTTGGAAAAATTATCATATTTATGTAAAATATTGCAATATACCAAAGGTCTCCTTCCCTAAACTACCGGCCATAGTTTCATTTCTACAAAAAATAAGTAAAATATTCAAAAAATATATAAGCTAGCAAAAAAACTACAATTATTATTATTTAAAGTTGAAATAAATGTATATTAAACACTATATGGATTAAGCTACTAAAAATCACACACATTTTTAACATAGTGTCTGATGTAACTATTACTTGCCATTAGTCAAGGTGACACCTTGGCAAGTTCGCTACTGCCCAATATGTAACATATTTTCCATTCCATGTAATTATTTAATATAGCATTCTCAAAATTAAACAAATACTTTAATTTCTTATTAAAAAACAAAAAACGAGTTTTTCACTTTAACATTTTCACTATTTAAAAACTAGTCAACGTTTGTCCTCCAGAAGGTCAACTAGAATGTCAGCTAGAAAATGCGTTTTATTTCAACATATTACCAGCATGCCCTCTAATGTTAGCAATAAGAATAAACGAAAAGCTAAACTGAGTGATAACTAAATCGAATTTATCAAAAAGACTTAATTCTTACCGCAAACAATCCTTAATTTACAGAGAAAAAAGAAGCAGCCGCAGCAGACACCAAGTTCGCTCTCAAAAAAGTCGGAAAGCAGGCTCGCACCCGGTAGGATTGTCGAAGCTGCAGTGGGATACTTTAGTATGACTACATATCCGCATTCTATAGGGGAAAACAATTAATCTCATGACGTAACTCTTGCTAAAAAAGCAAGAAATAGGTGTCTGGCAACATTACCAGCGGCACGCAATCGATATAAAAACGTGTTTCTACAGGGTGTGGCATATATCATTTATAATGCGCAAGACGCTAATGATAAGATAAAAAAATTATCTAGGAATGACTGATTTTAAGACATTAGTCAAGTAATGCACTAATTCTGACCAGATAGGTTTTCACATTTTTCATAAACAAAAAAATTATTAAAATTGTTGAAGAATATAATTTACACACCATGAGAATGTTATTACAAAATCTGTGTAAATTCCTCGGGTATTTCATACCTTGGAGACATTATAACCTATTTGATCAGTTTGTTTGTTGATTTTTAACGTTGGCCTATTTCTGCAACACGAGGGCTAAACACCAACGCCAGGGGATGAGCCTT
>JAQGBW010004483.1:0-13693 GCA_034698625.1 Julus scanicus
CTTTGGGAATTTCTCCCATCCGTAAAAATTCCCACCGACCTCGACCTGGGAGCGAACCCAGCATCTTAGGATCGAGACCCTAGCTACCTTAGCCTTCCGCAGCACAGGGAGAAGACTGGTCCGTAGGAACACCTGGAGATTTTAAAGTGCGCCCTCCTAGGGAAATAAAGCTGAGGGAACTAGAGCCTTTTTTCTATAGCCAGTCCATTTTTGCTCAGACTTCAAGGAACAGCGGTCCAAAAGCACTGGTTTAAGAGGGATTGCGTTTCATGGAGTCTTGATAAAGAAGGTTGCCAAGATGTTGTTTGCTTCAAAATGTCAACAGGCGCTGCAAGTTGCGCTTTAGAATTTTACATGAATACATAATTACCAAAGACCCAGCGGCCTCTTATGGTACGTGGAATGCTATATATTAATTCCTAAAGCGAAATTTAAGATTATCATCGCAAAATTGTAGACAAATTCAGTACTGCAATAGTTATTTGGAGTTGTTACGCAATTAATTTTAACCGATTAAACGAATTTGCATAGAAAAGTTAATTGTCGATTATTTTCTAACCTGGCATCTACTGTTTGGTTCAGCTATGAATGTATATAACTCTTTACATAAGTATATACGATGAGCGGCTAATGTTCTTGACCTCGCCAACTACTCCAATTCTTGACGCAAGTGAATATGTTTCTTTGAAAACTTGTGCCAATTGTTTATTAGCAGAGTAATAACCTATTTTAACCCTTAGAATTGGACTTCACTGTAATTTGGTATGTTTTTTCAGTAAAGCCGGGTCTCCACCAAGGCGTACATGTACCTATATATGTATATACACGTTTTTTTACAAACATATGCAAAAAAGTTTGCCCTCAGGGTTTGTTTCAGCCGCCATTTTTTTAAATATTATGTAAATATCAAAATTGTACAGCTATTAAAGACATTTAATTGGTGTAAAATTTTTATATTTACATATATTTACAAAATGGCGGCTTAAACAAACCCGGAGGTCAAACGTTTTTGCATATGTTTGTATATACGTACATGTACGTCTAAACACGCTTTTACAAACATATGCAAAAAAAAAGTTTGCCCTCTGGGTTTGTTTCAGCCGCCATTTTTTTTAAATATATGTAAATATTCAAATTGTACAGCTATTAAAGACATTTAATAGGTGCACAATTTATATATTTACAAAATGGCAGCTGAAACAAACCCGGAGAACAAACTTTTTTGCATATGTGTGTAAATACTTGTATATAACATACATACATATACGTCTTGGTGGAGAGCCGGCTTTAGGTGAAATTTAGTAATAAGGTAAATAAGGTAATCGCAGCCAGTCAGTCGGTTGTGACTGAACTTCATTTAATTTCGATTATGTACATGAATGCAATTGGATATTTACTATGTATATTATCTTTGCTGTCTTATTGCATGTTTGTAAAATTTGGAATTACAAATTAGTAATTACAACCATACATTATGATATTGAAAGCAAACCAAACAACAAAAATTGCTGTAGTAAGCGATTTATTCGTGGTTAAAATTACTGTATAAATGTTTATAGAAATTAATTTAATTTTAATTCTAAAAAGTAGGGTTTCTTGTTATTGTTGATCTTAATTGGCTGGCATAATTCCATGTGCACTTTGGCATAAATAATTTCACTATCAAACAAAAGTTAATTGGTATGGTGAAGAGATTTACAGTTCCCTAGTATATATTTAAGTTGAAGTCCTATTTGAATTCATATTTCAGTGCAGCTCAAATTTATACAGTAATTACAAGTACATCGACATGTAAAGTCCATTTCGGGTTCGTTTTGGTTGTGGCCATCATCGGGGTTAATAGCTATATACTAGTCTCCCAATGGCTTTCATCCAATCCGTACACGGATCTGATACTTTATGTAAATTATGTATGTAGACTATGCAATGAGCGGCTAATGTTCTTGACCTCGTCCAGACGTCCACTAGTCCAATTCGTGACGCGAGTGAATCTGTTTCTGTTTGTTTGTTTGTTTGTTTGTTTGTTTGATAAAGTTTTAGGGCTCAAAGACTGCGAGGAGGGTGAGTGAATCTGTTTCTGAGTTATAAACAATTAATTGCTATCCTTAGAATTTGACTTTCCTGTTGATCTTAATTTTTCACTGGAATTCGTTTTGTTTTTTAGTGTGGTGAAATTTAGTACAACGTAAATGAGGTAATCGCAGCCAGGCAGTCCGTTATAATTGTGATTGAACTTAATTTAATTTCGATTACATGAATGCAATTGGATATTTGAATTATCTTTGCTATCTTCTTGCGTGTTTGTAAAATTTAGAATTTTAGAATTGTAATTACAACCATGCAGTATTATATTGAAAGCAGACTAACCATATCAAAAATTGCAGTAGTCGGAGATTTATTTAGTGTTAAAATCACTGTAGAAATGTTATAGGAATTAATTTAATTTTAATTCTTAGAATTAGTGTTTCTTGTTATTGTTGATCTTAATTGGCTGGCATAATTCCATGTGCACTTTGGCATAAATAATTTCACTATCAAAGAAAAGTTAATTGAATTGGTGAAGAGATTTTCCGGTTCATGCACTATTTAAGTTGAATTCATATTTCAGTGCAGCTCAAATTTATTCAGTAATTTCAAGTACATCGACATGTTTTTATTTAATGATCGATGGAAACTCCATTTCGGGGTCTTTTTGGTTGTGGCCATCATCGGTGTTCAATCTGAAGATAGGTAAATACAATTAATATTTGGTGGATTTTTTTCAAAATACTATGTAGAATACATTTTTAACTTTTCAGAGGATTTCTTCTTACAATCCCAAATACCTTGCTTGCGAATACAAATGAGACTATGTGCATCTCTCTCCATAACATACATGCAGATGGATGGATTAAAGTCCAATTAGTCACGAATAATTGGATTATTGCTTCTACTTCTACTGCAATTATCCGAGGCAAGTTGCAGATGTTTAGCATTTATTAAGTACATCGTCAATTTGGGGATTAGCAACTTTTTCCTTTTTTAGGAAAAAACACTTGTTTTGAAATTGTGATACCAAAAACGTTAAGCACTTCTGGAATCATAAAGGTGGGCGGGAAATTTGAGTCTCTGTCGTATAAGTTCTTTGAGGAAGCTGCAGTGACAATTAGCAGTAACTCGTTCATGACGTTTATTGAAACTGATAAGAAAGTGTACAAACATGGTCAAAAAGGTGAGATGACATGTTCATATACACTTGCTTATATACTCAATTATACACTTTATTTACAAAAAACGGACGTGCGCTTTTTGCTTTTCATTTTCAGTTCTTTTTAGAATATTAAGATTGACAAAGACGTTAATTCCAGTGTTGGGTCCTGTAAGTTTGTTTTTATCTATTTGTAATGTTCAGTAACATGTATTTGCTAATGATACTTGTTAAATATTATCACGAAAATGAAGTGTAATTTCTCAGGATTGAGTAGACTATATTGATAAAAAACGTAAATTGCATTGTGAGACGTTATTTGGTGAACAAATTAAAGCACGCAAGATGCACGTGTTGGGTTTAATTGTATTTTATACGGTGGCACTAGTTAGTAAGTTTTTCCTATAAAAGAATTTAAGATCATTTTTAAACTTTGACTAGACTTGGCCATTTCACTTTGCATTTTATACTTTTTAATGCACTGCTTCGTATTATTGTGCATTCACAATTAACTCTAGCAAACCTTCTATATTAGATTTACTTATAATGCATTTTAATATCTAGATTTAATATCTATAGAGATCCACGCTTTATACATATCCTACCGTCATTTATGAAGAAATTAACAAAATCCGTTGTATTCTATAAAGATTTCTGAAGTATGGATTGAAAATCCTTCAGGAGTGCGTTTAGGGCAATGGAGGAATCCACAAATAGAAAATGGCCTGACTGATTTGTCCTTTGAACTCTCAGATGAACCGCCTTTGGGAAAATGGAGCATATGCTTAGAAAATATGTCAGGAAATAAGGAGACGCAGACGTTTGAAGTCAAAGAATATGGTAAAGTATTGGCTTTATTACATTTATTAGCAAATTCATTTAAAAATTATATATGTATAGTTTTCAGTTATCGTTAAGACACCATGAGTTTTTTTTTTGTACCTCTTTGTGAGCAAATTTCAACCGGTTTTTGCAAATCTATTTAATCATAAATGGTACTTGGATCATTATGAATTCTTTTAATGTGCTTTTTAATTCGCTTTTTGAATTTTCATTTAAAGTATTACCGACATTTGAAATAACTGTGGATATGCCAAGTACTTTATTCGTTGACTTACGAAGCTCATTTCATTTGAAAGTGTGTGCCCAGTACGTAAACAAATGCAAAAGTTTTACTTTTAAATAATTGAGGTTAGGCATTTCATTGAATTCTGAAAATTTACTAATACAAAACCGATCATTTAGTTACACTTATGGTAAACCAGTTAATGGGATACTCAATATACAAGCTAGGACGGATGCAGCGGAGCCACATCTGTATTATCATTATGCTTTTCTTAATGCATCGTTTAATTTGGTAAGTAAAACTATTATGTATAAATAATGTGTGTTTTTTATTTAAACTGAATCCATGATTACTTTTTGGTAGATTCGGGGTTGCCATGACATGACTCTACTCCAAAGCAGTATTTTTAATTATTGGTCTAAGAGTTTTTTACGGCAAATAGAACCCGTATTATATTACCCTTATATGACAGTCTTTGCAGAAGTTATTGAAGATGGAACTGGTAAGCTCATATTCAGTAATATTTCAGGTAACCCTAAATGCTATAAGAGGATCGTTCGAAGACCTTAGTAGGCCCTAATTTACTATGATTGCAATCACTAAGCGAAGAATTTCATCAATGAGTTCACTGTAATGCATTTGTTTTTACACATGTATTACATTTACACCTGTCAGCGGCGCCGGAACCGGTATGTCAGGTATGGGCAGCTGCCTTACCAACTTTTTTTAAAAATTATTAGTCCAAAATATGATTGAAATCTGTAATGTAAAGCAAAAACTTCAAAACAAAATAAGTACCTGAGAAGTACGATGACACAAAAGAGACCGCGATTCTACATGTACAGTCCGAACTATATACTACCTCTACGCTTGGCTTAGATGTTGTCTTAAAAGAATTCATATCGAAAACTTCAGAGAGGAAGTCGACTTCTTGTCAACTGTAATCAGACTGTAATTGTAATTAAATTGTATATTTGAATGTTTCAAATATATTTTAAACAAGATGTCATATTTGTAAGTGAAAGACATAATAATTTCTATGACATAAATGTTTGCTTGTAAATTGATAAACCCTCAGTTTATAACAAGATGAATGGTAGACTGTAAAGTATTAGGTAATTTAAG
Organism: Julus scanicus; assembly: GCA_034698625.1. NCBI lineage: Eukaryota > Metazoa > Arthropoda > Diplopoda > Julida > Julidae > Julus > Julus scanicus. The sequence goes on from JAQGBW010004483.1 coordinate 5,379, forward strand.
TTGTTTTTTTTTTTTTTTTTTTTTTTTCCCATACCTCCTAAATGTAAGTTCCGGCGCCACTGCCTATTAAAGTAAATAAAACTGAATGAAATTACTTTAATTGATCAGATGAGGAAATTCACAATATCATGCTTTATATAAAATCCTTTGCTAAGTTATAATTTAAAAAAAATTTCAATTATAGGTTTAAAGATAAACAAATCGAAATCTCTAGAGGTTTTTATGGAACGGTTTCAATTTGAATTTAAATCGAAGCCATATTTCAAACCAAACATGCCGTATTATGGGAAGGTAAATGGAATCGTCATGTTATTTTGGATGGGAAGCATTAATGCGTGGTACAACCACATGATGCATGTTTTTTTTTTTAAAGATTCTAGTTCAAGAACGCAATGGAAAACCAGCTACTAATGAAGAATTTGTACTAAACGTCAAAAATAATGAAAACATCCATTTAGTAAAGGCATTAACTTCTAATCATCTAGGAGAAGTGGATTTCGTTGTTGAAACTAAAGGAAATCTGAAATACCACATTTCATTACAAGTAAAAACGCATGATTTTATAAGAGCAAGAAACTCAATTTTATTCAACAGAGTCAAATCTGAATTTGTACTGTACTATTTGCGTATTTAAGTCACATGGATCAAGTTTGCAGAAGTTTTATGTTTAGTTATATATCTTTTAAAATTAATTAGGAGTCGTCACCAGTATACAAAGCGAGCATTATCAACAAATCGGTGAAAAGTTGGTATTCTCCAACACAAAGCTATTTACAAGTGGGACCAGTAAATGGAACATTTGATTGTACCAGGAGGCATTTTGATCTGTTGGTGAATTTGACAGTAGCCGAGAGCGTATTCAATGCAACTATTACGCTTTACTATCAAGTAGGGTTTCTAGTTTTCGACATTACAAATTTAATTTTTTCAAGAAAGGCAACTGGTTAAACTTTTTTTGTTGGTTTATTAGGTTATGACCCGAGGAAGGCTACTGATTAATGCAAAGAAAGTTCACTTTTATAATAAGCTAGGGAAACTAAGCATTGATGGACTGGTTATTGAAAGCATCACTCTACCCATCACTATTATATCACAAATGAGTCCATTGGCTAATGTCCTCGTTTACTATGTGGGAAAGGATAATGAGATAGTAAGCGATAGCCAGGAAATAGCAATGGAAAATTGTTTTGAAAATAAGGTAAGCCATATATACTATTTTTTAATGTTTGTTTTCATTTTTCTGTGGACGATGATTGGCATTTTCATATTTAAATATAGGTTATGGTCTCATTTGATAAAGATGAAATCCTACCTTCCACTACTTCTGTCATCGACATTTTCGCTCATCCACATAGTATGTGTGCCCTTAGTGTCGTAGATAAAAGTGCGCACCTTTTAGCTTCAGAAAATTATCTTAGTATAGAAAAGGTATGTGATTGTTTTCATTACTGTCATCTTTCACAAAGCTACTTTTCGCTGTCTCGAATCGTGATGTATGTTAATAAGGATATGTACTGTATTTGTCTTAAGGTATTTTCAGTTATCAGTAAGACCTATCCAAAAAAAGTCACTGCTTCAAACATTATGCAAAGATGTATCTACCATTATTGTAAGTACTATTTACATTAATTTTTTTATTAGAACCTAATGGTTTAATTTATTGCATTATTTTAAAAGATAAGTTTTTAACTTTTTATTTTAAGTCTACGAAGATAACTACGTATACGTTAAAACTGACACGGCATTTAATGTAAGTTATTTTAAAATTAATAAGTTAAGACGCTTATGTTGTGCGTTAAAAAAATATATATTGTATACTTATCTTTAAGGATGCTGGATTAATAACCCTTTCAAATCTGCATTTCAAATCACCACCGTGTCCCACCCCGCGAACAACAACAACAACAACAACAACAACAACGCCAACAACGCCTTGGTAAATATAACTTATAGATGTGGGGCATATCTCTAGGTCTCTCGAATCCACAAGATCCCCCTCCTCCATATATACGGCCTTGGATTTCATGTAGATGCAATTGTTTAGAATTTACTTTCTAAGTGACCTGATGGATTCTCTCTGTTGGAATAGACATCGTAAAGCGTGTTTTTTTTAAATTCACGATTCACGCTTTAGGGGCCCTTAAAAAATTATGTCACACCTAGGGGGGTGGGTGGGTTGTTTGTTTTTTGTGACAATTGTGTCCAAGGGATGGGGGAATTGTGACTAAGGGGTGGGGGTGTTTAAAAAGAGGCAAAGGTATCGTTTTTTCTCTCTGTTCGAATAGACATCGTAAAGCGTGGGTCTTTTAAAAATTTACGATTCCCCGCCAACAACAACAACTCCTCGGTAAATATAACTTATAGATGTAGGGAATATCTCTAAGTCCCTCGAATATCTTTATTATAGTAGGATCTATGAAAATTCTGCTTGCACAACGGCAATGGAAATGCAATGAAGATTCTAGCAACTCTATGCTAGGTTTGGGGGAAGGGGGATATGGGGATCCCGTCATAATGTCCAAGACATAACGTCCTTCACAAAATATCCTGACCAAAACGTCTACACACAAAATGTCCCGTACACAAAATGTCCTGGGTAAGGTTGGGTTAGAATTATTTTGTGAAGTTACATTTTTGACCCTGGATATTTTGTTTAAAGGACATTTTGTGTATAGACGTTTTGGTCAGGATATTGTGTCCTGGACATTATGACGTAAGTAATTTTTTATAGTTCAATTTGTTTTCCTTATCCTCCTAGAGAGGATGTGCTATGTAAACGTGGATCACACCATTGAATAGCTAGGATAAGAATTGATGTTTGAAATGTATCAAAACTGCATGTTGCGCTGGGTTGGGCCTAAGAGTAATTAGCTGTGGCAGGAAATGGAAAAAGAGATAGCTTGGGGCAGGTTGAAACATATACTCGACGGGGCAGGTTGAAACGTACTCGGATAAGGCAGTTTTACACTGTTTCAACCTGCCTCGGTGTTATTCTGTTTATACAAGTCACATAAGCTTAACATGTGCTAATAGACGACAATCCTGTTTTAGTCTCTTAACTCTGACTTCAACTCGTCTTTATCCTAAAGCTCTTTTGAAAAAAATATAAAACAAAAATATAAACAAAAAAAATATAAAGGAAACAGAATAATTTCTCATGTTAGTTTTATTGTGCCAAGCAATCTTATGAGTTATATAAAGTTAGTTAATGAAAAGATGGTTAGTATGGCCTATTTCGTATTGTTTCAACCTACAACATATATTGCTTCAACCTGCCCCAACGAGGGGCAGGTTGAAACACCTTGACCTGGCTAGCTTCACGCCTTATAACTCGGTGAAATGAAGACAATGAAAATACGTAAGTTGGTTATTTTGTATAGCAATGTTAAGCTGTGGTTTTGTGAAAAAATTGCATTGTTTGACTCCATAGTATAATGTAGTACTATGACGTTCCAAACATAATATGATCCAACCTGCCCCGGTCTCCCCTACATAATAGAAAATCGCACTTTTAACGCAAAACTGAAATTCCCCTTTTATATTTTGCTGATTCTGTTTGAAATTTGTAAACCACCGTGTTCCCTCTATATGTCTATCGAAGGCATACATACAGGAAACCATAATAACCAAGGCCGTAGGCCTACATGTCATCACATTTTGGGCCATCCTATACATAATATACGGCCTTGAAAATGATAAATGCAGATATTTTCGCATTTGTACAAATAGTTTTAAAAATAGTTTCGATTTTTTTAAAAATAACTACATACGTATAACATAAAATTCCATTAGTTCATTGTTAATTTGTAAGGCTTTAATATTTGTGCAAACTTAAGTTTTAGAAAAAGTCATCGAGTCCTCTTATTCCGTGTGTGTAAATCAAGGTGATTTGTTGAAAATTAAATCATTTTCAATTTACTTACGAAATGATTATTTCTTGTAATTTGAAGCAAACGTAACTTTTTTTTTTCTCGTGGAACTGAATATCTAAAGAGAGGGTCGTTTTTTAAAATTTCAAGAGCCACGCTTTAGTATTCTAAACAACAGCCCGTTTTATTTAAAATTTACTTCGTTATCTTCATAACTTTAAAATTATTATTTCTTCCGACTTGAGTACCTATTTTAATTCTTCCATAAATTATTTTCCTTTTCTAGGTATAATCCAAGCCGGCATTGTGGTGATGCTGATCCGGTGAGTAGATTGTAGTTATATTTACAATAGTGAATGACGAGGAGGGAATACAGCGCACTCAATAAGCCCATTCTTTCCTTGCCCCTACTCATCTCCTTCGATTCCATTTTACTTAACCCAATATTGTTACCCTGACCTAAGTGTTAAAAAATCTTTTCATTGGAAATGGTTTGCATTGTGATAAATTGAAGAGATTTCATGCTTTTAATTACTTTGTTTCAATATTAGCAGGTAAAGTTAGATTAGAAAGTTAGTATAGCGTATTTTATTTTTTATATTTGCAAGTTCAAATGTGCAATTATATATATATTTTATAAAAATTCCATAATAAATTTCCTAATTCTTTGAACATATGTTAGCCAAAATGTTCTAGTTGTTTGATTCTGAAAATGCATTTGTTTGTATATATTTCAACAGATTTCGTTTGATTCTGTTAGCACTGAAGAAGATTGTGATGAAAGTAACATGGAAAGTGACGTTTTTATGTCAATTTCTCATAAATTTCCGCCTAAACCTATGTTTGGATCATTTGAATCTATATTTGAATCACATACAACTACAAAAAAGCCTGAAGTGTCACCAAAGGTAGTAAAGGTAACAAAGGTAGTAAAGGTAACAAAGGTAATAAAATCACCAGTTGAGATTCGAGATTACTTTCCGGAGACATGGCTATGGGAACTCCATCATCTAGGGTAATGTTGCGATGAAAGCTATTATTACTGAATGATATTAGCAGAAACGTTATGCTTAATGCTAAATATTGGTATTCAGGTCAAACGGAAGCATACAGCTAAAACGAGAAATCCCACACAGTATTACCACTTGGGTTGGCACAGCCATATGTTTATCAGAGGAGAAAGGACTTGGAATTTCTCATCCGGCTTCTGTGCGGGGATTTCAGGCTTTCTTTTTGTCCTACACTATACCATTTTCTATCAAAAACGAAGAAGTTGCGCCCGTTATTGTGACTATTTTCAATTATGTATCAGAGTGCATCCCGGTAAGATATCATTTAAGCGTTTAGGTGGAATACAACCTAATTATCACTTTCAATGGTTGAAATTTTAAAACAGACTCACAGCCTAACAAAAAGAGATTACATAGCTTGATAAATCAGGAAGTGTCTTATTTGGTCGTGTTTCACTTTGAAATGGTAGATTTTTTTAAAAAAAATTAATAAACAGGTTTGAAAAATGTCCGTTAATTTGCACATGCTACCATTTCAAAGTGAAAAACGACAAAATTAGACACTTGCTAATTTATCAAGCTATTTTAAACAATTTTTATTTTTATTTAATCTCTTTTTGTTTGGCTGTGAGTCTGTTTTAAAATTTCACCCATTGAAAGTGATAAGGTTGTATTCCACCTTAATGCAACTTTATAATCCTAAAAATATTAAAAGTCAAATTTCTTGCAGGTCAAGATATTTATAGAGGGCAGTGACAAATTCGCGCTTGTGAGTAACTTCAGCAGTACTCATGTTTGCCTATGTGATGTTCCACATACGCACAAGTTTTGGATACGACCTACTTTTATCGGTACCATAAATGTCACTGTCTATGCTCATTCGGCGGAGAACAATATTTCAAGCATATGCAAAAATGAAACTAAATTGGCTAATGTTATTGCCAGTGATGCTGCCACAAATCAAATTCTTGTTAAGGTAAGGTTTATTTTTTTATCAGATGCGAAAAGCCTTTCTTTCCTAAAATTGAGTTAGAAATTGTCAGAATTGTTGATAATTACAGCTAGTTTCACTTTAAATGGGATACACAAACTTTAATTTATGATAAGACAATATTTATCATTGATCGACTTAAAGTATACAAAGTCAGCATTTAACGTGCCACCACGAGACTCAGCTCGACACATATGACATTATTAGTAAATTTTTGGCGGATTGAAGGGATGTTGAACGGATGCTATTATACCGGCTATACAAAAAACCAGCCAAATGGCTGGTATATCATTAATAATGTTAGTGCAATAATAATTTTTTCAATCAAGCCAAGACATTTAAAACGAATTAAAAGTCGAATTTTAGAGCTGACAAAAAACATCCTCCTCCCTTCAAACATGGGAAAATAGCATGCACTCAGACTTGAAAATTCGTTGAAAAATGTTATTTTAATAAAATTAATACTTTATTCTGCTCTAACACTTTAAAGACAGTATACAAAAGATCAATAACAATTTTTTCAATCAAGCCAAGACATTTAAAACGAATTAAAAGTCGAATTTTAGAGCTGACAAAAAACATCCTCCTCCCTTCAAACATGGGAAAATAGCATGCACTCAGACTTGAAAATTCGTTGAAAAATGTTATTTTAATAAAATTAATACTTTATTCTGCTCTAACACTTTAAAGACAGTATACAAAAGATCAATAACAATTTTTTCAATCAAGCCAAGACATTTAAAACGAATTAAAAGTCGAATTTTAGAGCTGACAAAAAACATCCCCCTTCTTTCAAACATGGGAAAATAGCATGCACTCCGACTTGAAAATTCGTTCAAAAATGTTATTTTACTAAAATTAATACTTTTTTCTGCTCTAATATTTCAAAGACAATACACACGATTGATAATAACCTTTTTTAAACATGAGTATTTGTGATATTAGGTGTGTTGGGGGTGGGTAGGAAGGGGTGGTGAACGCGCTTTCGTCATTGTAATGAGTGGGTTTGAGCAGGCGCAGAGAAGGTGTTGCCAATCGTATGGTCTGGTATCTCAGAGGGGGCAGGGGCTTTGAGGGGTTATATGTATAAATCCATTTTTTGAGCAAGCTATGTATGCATAGATACATGATTGTAAGGCCAATTTTTAAGGAAGAATGGGATATTGATGGTAACGTAATTTTTGTAGCTGATGGGGAGAAGAATTGAAGTTTTTGTAGGGGCGAGTAGGAGCATTGATTTTATTGGCGATGGAGGAGTGGAATCATGTTAGAGCCGCTGCCATAGTTTTTTTTTGCGTGCTCATATGTCTTCTAATGTGTAGTTAGAGTAGTCGGGTGGTGGGGTTGGAAATTATTTGATGAAATTTTTTAAAGGTTATAGTTATTGGGGGCCGGGATGTAATCCAGCCAAGACAGAAAAATCGGTGGTCAGTTTTAACTTGGCAGGTTAGTTGTGAGTAGTATTGTAGAGCTATTATGTAATAGATGTGGGGATTCCTAAAGTGCAGAGCTTGGCCCACAATAGTGTATCTTTGTCTGTGTCGAATGCCTTGGCCATATCTGTAATGGAGGTGAAGGATGGCGACCTGGGTACGTTTGGATGCCTTCTAACAACTGACTGAAAAATTGTAAGGTTGTTTCTTGTTCCCCTGCGACTTACTTAGGAAGGCAATTTGTTCGACAAGGATGACAATATTGTTTGCATCAGCCCATGCCAGGGTTCATATTGCAATCAAGGACATGTACAACTTTGCCGGATTAGAGACTATAGGCTGATGGAATGATAATTAGCGGGATTATTGTGGTCTCCTTTTTTGTGTATGTTAAAGATGTTAATTTTTGTCCACTGGGGGAAAAGCAGTAAGTAGCTAAAGTGTGATTGAACGTAGTCAGCAGGTTCTCAATTTTTGGGTTTTCTGGGATATTTTTGAATAGTTCGGCATTGATTAGATCGTGTCCAGGGGTTCGTTTCTATTGGGGATCTTTTTGATTGCCAGGAGCAGCTCTTCTTTTGTAAATGGGGCGTCCGATAGCTAGGGTTGCTGTGATTATTGGAGGAAAGGTTGTGGACTTGAGCTTTGAAATGTAGTTGTTTGTCGCTCTTGTAATATGGTTAGGGGGTGGGCAATAGAGGTATTGAAGATGTGTTTCCCAGCTTGTCTTAATTTGTTAATTTGGTGTGAAGATGTAGAGGATTTTGAACGTGTGTGGTTAACTATGTTCCAAAAGTGTGTTCAGCTCGATCTTCACCCTCAGAAGTTTTGAGTGCCAAATCCTCACATTTTTGAAAGCACACATCATTTTGTGTTTTATTTCGCTTCTACGTGCAGCTGTTTCTTTGTTTGTGTTAACGGGGATTGAAACCCTGTCCCTTTCAATGGGTAAATTTGCAACGACACTCACAGCCAAACAAAAAGAGATTAACTAAAAATAAAAATTGTTTAA
>JAQGBW010004484.1:0-13690 GCA_034698625.1 Julus scanicus
ATTTGTCAACATGAGTGATTATTTTGTTTTTGACACGCCATACTTTCAGTGGCGGTGAATAAACCGAGTAGTACCCTTTTTTTTCCCAAACAGGCACAATTCAAAAGTAATTAGGGTAATTCACTTACAGTTGTTGTTTACCAACGAGGATTCAACTGAATTTGGTGAAGGTAGCGATGGCACTAATCCCGAATCTTGACTGACGGTTGGATTTAGATGAAAATAAAACGGAGTCGACGGAACTTCTTGGATCCCACGTTCAGAATCTTGACTGTTCATTTTATGTTGTAAACTGCCCAAGAATGTACAAATATCCAATGACTTACGAAACTCCCAGCATATTAACTGATGATGAAAAGAAAAAACTATCAAATAGTGCTAACAGGGACAAAACCTGGACTTGGAATGATTGGAATGCATTTGAATTTATGAAATCAAAGATGGCCGCCACTTCCGGCGGTCTGCATTCCATTTATGGGAGGGAGAATTCGAATTAACCTACACTAGTGTTTTACGTTGGGAATGTTTAAATATGTTTAGTGAATAGTTAGTCATGGTAAAAGCAAGACGGGTAAAAAGACAACCAGCAACACCAACATGTAATGATTAAGCGTGTTAAGTTGATTGCGAAATATTATGCACTGAGATAAACAATTTATATATATTGTTATAGCACCTCTAGCTGGACGTGGTCAAAAAGATGAAGACTCAGCCAGTTCCAGTAAAAGTATCGAAATATTTAGGGATAACAATGCCACCCAAATACCAGTTTGCGAAACTAAAGTGCCACGTAAGTTTTCCACAACATTAAGATAATTGAATTACACAAATGGTCATTTAACAGCGATTTTCGTATATGCATGTCATTGTGATGTATATAGGTATTAAGAAGGCTAGACGAGTAATACATAAACCAAAAGGTATGGATTGCTCAGACATTTCTTCATTGCGATTAATTGTTGAATAGAGCTAATAGAGGTGTCAAGTTACATCAAAAGAATTTTCCATCATGATAAAAACCAAAGAAAAAGCAATAGCTACGTTCTGTTGATAATAATAAAACATGTTTTTTTACGTAGTCACATATACATGTAGATTTAGTTGTCTACTCGCTGTCTACCATGATGATCTGACCATATTGACAACTTATTTTTTCAGAAATAAATTATCTAAAGTTCTTGTTATCTGATGACGAATCGTCACCAACGCGCATACAGGTGCAACTTTTTCACATTTCTTCATTTCTGTAAAAATACAAGAAATTCGACTAACCGGCTTAAAATTTCTACCCTAACATTCATGGATACCAAATAAATAAAACCACTTGTTTGCAATCTACTATCGATCAAAGTGGATGATTCTAAGCATTTTATCTTTTTAGGATCCAGGTCTCACCTGCAGCACACCAGTCGCAGGGAATTCCAACAACACTTCTTTTGTAAGTTGACCTGTAGTATTTAAAACTGTGGTGTAGCTTATAAAACTGGGGAAACTGACTAAACTAATCTGAATGATCTATTGGTTTGATTACTATCTAAAATTTGTTTTTAAGTCTTTTTTCCGAGGAATTTTCTGTCTTGAAAATTCGTTGCAAATTCGCTTCATTTCAGACAAATGCATCAGCTGTAATAAGCCCAATAGCACACGCAACCCTATATCCAAAACACATCGAGGAAGTTACTGCTAAAAAGTCGCCAGCTAGCGATTTCAAAATAACCAATTTATGGAAAGATCAAGAAGTGGCACAAAACAATGAGACTAATAAAACTGAAAATGGAGTTTGCAACAAAGATACGGGAGTGTTACAAGATGTCAAACTCATGTAAGTGAAATTTGAAATTTTTTAGATAAGCGATGGAAAATGTCGGTTAGAAATACAGAAATTTCCCATGAATTAGTTTGGTTGACAGTAGGTTCTTCTATTTTCGATTAGAAATTATTAGAAACCTTAAACTTCAGGCATGGCATCAATGATTTTTTTTTTTTTTTTTTTTTTTTTTTGGTAAAGGTTAAGCAACAGCTTTCAATGTTATGGCGTTTGCATATTAATAATAAAAGAAGTAGAAAATGTGAAAGTAGCAGCTGGGGAGAAGTGGGAACCCCCAAATTATGACAGAAAACACGAACAATCACAATTTCATTTTTGTTTTGCAGAGCTTTTCCCGGAGAAAAAGCAGTTGCCAAACCCAGCATCAAGCCGCCAAGCTCGTATCCAGTTTGTCCTTTGTTAAATCTTATCCAAAAACCCAAGCATGGTGCCATTATAAAAATGCCCAAAAACATCATCAAAGATCATAAGCGCCCGCATGAATACCCCCATTGTCCGCTGGAAATTTTGAATTTCAGGAAGAATGTAAAGCAAGTAACAGTCAAAGATGAGGTGTTTTGATTGCCATGTTCACAGATTCTACTCCATTTGCATAATAAAGATAATTAAAAATTTCGAAATGTACGTCAACTAAACTTCGAAACTGCGAAACACTCGCGCTTCAAAATTCGATTAAAAACTAATTTTTATATTCACAAATGTTACATAAACGAGATTTAGCAAAATACTGTATGTCATGATGTCGTTGCTGAAAAGTCGCTGCATAAAAATCTTAAAAATGATTATATAAAAATACTGAAATATAATTTCGCGGCAACCACGCAGACCAGGGAACACACTGACCAACCTTATAGTTTAAGTTGCCGCATTAAAGCTCAACGAGATTCGTTTTTTGTTGTTGTCAATTCCGTCACATGCTTGTCGACCTACGCTGGTGATTTGAAGACCGCCTGCTTCGAGCAAGGTTCAGCTTGGCCCGAGTCTGCAGACGCGGTGACTTGCGCGTAGTCTTTACAGGTGAACGGCCATCACTCTTCGATCGGCCGATGGACACGGTTGTCCCCCGTTCCACATTTGCAGGTGAACGGCCGACAGATGTGGTCGGCCCCCGCACCACGTTTGCAGGTGAACGCCCATCGCTCTTCGATCGTATGACGGACGCAGTCGACCCCCGCACCAAGTTAGCAGGTGAACGGCCATCGCTCTTTGATCGACCGACAGATGCGCTTAACCTCCGTGGCACATTCTGGCTGCTTGAGGGAGTCAGAACGACTCTGGCCGTCGATGTGCCGGCGGCAGCTCGGCGGGCTGCAGTCGCTTTTACGGCACTTCCATCTTTGGCGAAACCTCTTTCCGAACAGCTTCCTTGCGGCATGTTTTCCTTTGATTCCAGAGCCGAAGTTTTGGATTTTTTGGACTCCACGGTTCGCCCGCTTGTTGTGCCGCCGGAAGGTAACCTCGACCGGGTCGGGACTGCAGTGGTCTCGTCCCGACTAACCGATCTTTTGTGTTGCAGAACTCTGGCACGAACTAACGGAGAAGCAGACCTCATCGAGAGGGGTCGCTCTGTGGTCTTGGATCTAATTGCGATTTCGTCATACTTCCGTGCCGCGGCGGTCACGCTACCTGCCTTGTCCTTCATGAGGCGGAGCAAACTAGGCCTGCCCGCTGCTGCTTCCTCCAGGTTGCCAGCATTGCCGCGAAACACATCAACAGCAGATCTCCATTCTGTGTTGGTGGCGGCTTTGCGCGGGGTTGACAGGACATGTGAATGTAGTGGGGGCGGGAGCTCACACATCACGGCGGCCTCTGATTGTTTCTCAAGCCCGTGACTTTTCGTCGATAAGGAGGGAACCCCGTGCATGCCCGTGACTGACGCACTATCGGACTCTCCGTGGCTTATCCCGCTGTCAAGGGATGGCGACTTGTGCATGGTTTTGAGTGGCGAACAGCTACCCATTTTGGCGGGACTAGACTGCTTGACCATACCAGAAACTTCCATAACTGTCGACTCGACCCCGGAGGAAACGTCGCTCGATTCAAACATCCCAGAATCGCTTTTCGGTAGGTGACGGTGGCGACTTTCCACAGCTTCTTTTTCCCGCCGTTTAGCGGCATTACGAGCCGCTTTACTTTTCGAACTGGGGTTGCAAACCACAATTTTAACTTTCTGGATTTCCGCGCCACTTCCAAACTCGTCACCATCACCGTCGTCTCTTTCTTCCTTACTGAATACAAGAACCTTCTGAACGCCAGTGACGGCAGCAATTTTCGCAGCTTCCGAACGACTTATTTTGGCGCCTAGCCGTGGTGAATCCACTGCAACTCTGACCAAGGTGGTGCGTCCGTTTTCCACCATTGGTCCCGGGTCGCTGGTGTAGTGAACCATGCCGTTGGTTGCATTTGTTTTGGATGGCGTTGGCAAGCCAGCACGAATCGTGTTGGGGCGGCCCCGGCGCAGGCTGCTCTTGGTCAACGGTCTCCAGATAACGTTGCGGACCGGGGATGCACACTGGTCGCTAGGCACCGAAGAAGCAGGATCGATCACAAAGGAGCGGGAGCGGTGCGCACTGTCCAATTTAGAGACTCTGCGACCAGAATTCGACGTCGCAGCGTACCACTTAGCTGCGCCGCTCTGCAGGCTGTTGCCAAGTCCCAATGACACGCCAGACGTGGAGGCCTTCGGTGGTGCCACGGGGGATTTTTCTAGTGTGAGACGCTTGTCGAAACTGACTCTGTTGTTTAATTGGCACACCGAAGCCGGTTCTCTTCCTTTTCCAGTGGTATTCAACTGCGTTAAAGAAATTTTAACAAAATCAAAGGAGGAACGTATTATTTCATAGGCCCAACTGATCTCGTGCAAAAAATGTTCAGTCCACTAGATTTATACTCACAATACTGCGATAAGATGTAGGTGATGATTGAGGCTGTGGCGCCGACAAATGAGCGGGAGATAGTTCCAAGTAGTCGTTTCCTTTTAAGTGCCGCCCAACGACCTAAGATACAGGCATTTAGTTAAATACATCTTAGAATAAGAGTCACTGGAATTTCTTTTTTATAGATAAATGATGACATTTTGCCGGCCATTTTGAATATTGAAATTTAACTGTAACCGAATTGTTCCTTCCGAAGACAAAATCACAAACCTGTTTTTTACTGGTACTGAGCGATTCCTTCTCAGGCTTCTTGATCTGTTTTGGGGACCGAGACGTGCTATTCCTGTGTAAAGCAGAGATAGGAGTTAATTTAATGTAGAGGATACTGGGGCTAGAAACTTCCTTTTTATGCTACCAAATTTACCTTCGAGCCAGGTAGGCCTTACCGAAGAATTTCATTCTACCACTTTTGCGTTTGCGTAAATCGCCATCATTGTTACGTCCGAGAAAATGTGCAGGGCTGGAAAATACCTCGTTTTCACTTTGCACTAAAGAAAATGCAAGACATTTTAACTATTGCAGAATAACACATTAAAATGTTTCCAATAAAAGTCGTTCAGAAAAAATTGAAAAATTTCTTAAATACTTTTATTTTGAGAATAAAAGACTAAGATTGTGGCCATAAACCTCAATGCCCCATTTCTGCGGATTTGAGAAAGTAAAAAGGGGATAAAAATGCTTTTATTGCACAAGAACTTTACCTGGTGCAGGAGAGTCTAAATGCGTCATTGGAATGGGTTGTAACTTTTCAGATTTCAACTGCATCATGCTCCTCCTACAAATAGAAAAACTGTTGTATTTATGGCCATCAAGCCTCCGATTACATCATGCATATTAACAGTTCAAAGCGTCAGGGCGTACTTCTTGGCACTCGAGCACTGAGCAGCAGCTTTGTCGCCAACGAGTTTCCGCTTCGTGGCTTGAGAAGGTGTTCGCTCTATCAGAGATCCATCGGAAACGTCCACATCGTCATTACAGACTGACGGAATGCGATTCTGTTGAACCATTTTTCGCAGGCCATGAAATACTAGTTAAACAAACAAATTGGGGATACCGAATAAATATCATGAATAATAACTTAATTGAATTTAGGTTTCTTGATGTTGATTTCTAACCATTCATCGAGTTCCTCTTCTTTTTTGCGGTTAACTTTGCACGCGCCTCTCGGGTACCATCCAAATCATCGTCCGAATGGGTCAGCAAGTTAGATGTGGCTTTGGCCCTATCCAGCACGTGATCACTCACGCTCCCAATTTCACCGTAGTTGTCGATTAAAAACTTAACCAACCCTACATGAAACATTTTTTTTAGAAAAACATTACACTCCAAAACTGTTATTCACGAGACTTAAGATAAGGGAACTTCATATATTTTGGTACCAGTTTGTTTTTGAAGCAATTTTTCTTTAGATTTATCTTTCCTGTCCAATTCCTCAGGAAGAATGAACAGATTGGGCATCAGAACAATGGCTAAACAGTTGGAATCCATCTTATTGTGTGCTGTATAGCTCGTTATTTCAGCAAAAAACTAAACAGTGAAATAAGAAATAAAATTGCAACAACAGAAGTGAACTCTAATTAAACAAGAAAGCATTATCTGAAACCTACAGCCATCATAAAGCGTAACACGTGCAAGTGTTCAGTGGGCAAGAGGGCACATAACAAAAAAATTGCTTTCCGTCGTGCAGCCGCATCCCCCAAGTCGTATGCTTTGATGAACGACTCGTAGAGCCTTGGTTGAAGCAAAGGTTCAGAAAGTCCGCGCAGAAACTGTTTAACCAGATTAGCAACATCGTGCACATTGGCATTCTCCAAATCGCCTCCATTTTCCAATGATAGCTGAAATTGCAATCGGAAAAAAAAATTATGATCAATGGTTGAACACTGACAATAAAACAGGAGATAGCACGTTGTTGCCATGGTCTCATTGACTCTAAACTGACGAGCTGCACAATCATATTTCATAAAACAACGACAATTTCACATTGCTGTCTTTAAAATCCTACCTTCAGCTCTTTCTGACGTTGAATAGAACCACCTTTACGAAATAATCCTTCTGCTTTCAGATTCTGTCGTATTACAGTGGTCGCCATGACAAGAAATCTGCGTAAAATCAAAGCGAGGAAGAACAAATAGCAATGTTAGGTAACAGCTGAGCCAAAAAAAGTCAAGAAATTATAATGATGAATTAATTACCTCGGAACTTGCAACATAAAGCCATTTTGGGGCACAGATTCGTGCGGCAATTGAGAAATACACCTTCCAAACA
Source organism: Julus scanicus (assembly GCA_034698625.1). Lineage (NCBI taxonomy): Eukaryota > Metazoa > Arthropoda > Diplopoda > Julida > Julidae > Julus > Julus scanicus. The sequence goes on from JAQGBW010004484.1 coordinate 7,033, forward strand.
CACTGGCCGATACCTTTTGGAGTTATTTTAAAAGTTAAGTGAAGAAAACCGCTTTCAAACACAATTCGTGGAGGCAAAGGGGAGACAAAACAAAGAAAAAAATGACTTACATGATGATTCCCACAGCTAGGTTTGGCCACTTTCGGTACCTTTATTCCGATGTCTTTGAGTTCGTTGCTGATGACAGAATGGAAACTGTCCTGATACTCTACTTGACCGTAAAGCAGCTTCATTTTCCATGCACTGACTACTTTCGTCGTATAAAGCGACGGTTAAATGATTATTAATTGAAAGTTCAAAATCGACCTTTCGAACGAAGCCGAAAACGAAAACTTGTTAATAGGATATTCGAAATGAGTCAAATGCGTTGCCATTGGCTAATCCAAAAATGTCGTTTACAGCAACGGCGCTTTTGCTTTTAGATCTAGCGATTTTAAAGACATAATGGGGCCATTCAAAAAGTACGTCCACAAAATTCTTTCAAAATTTACATCTCCCCATTGAATTTGTGCATAAATTTACTTACATCGAAAAGAAATGCCATCATAAAACTTGTGATTAACACTAATTAAGGCATAATTTTCGACTTTCCCGAGGTATTAAAAAGCAAAATAACTAAAAACTGAAAAAAATTAATTATTAGTGGGCGTCAATTATGGCTTTCCCTGCCCCCTTCTCTCCTTAACCCCCTCGTCCACTTGGTGTCCACATGCTAGCAGTCCACCTGATCCTCCCCCCGTTTAAAATACTGTGATCGTTTGGGGGCAAATTTGAAAAGGGAATTTAGATTTTAAGAATGGTAAATCATTCTAACTAGGCTAACACATGTGAAAAAACCTAAGCTAGCAATTGAACATATTGTCTTACCATTGACATTTGGATGATTTGGTCAATCAGCCTGTTGGACAACGTACTGGACGTTTGGTCAAAGTGATATTCGGACAAAAATACGTACTTTCGGGCTATTAATGTTCGCTATGCCAATTGTCGTTAGCCCAATTTAATGGCCCTCTGGTGAAAGATACTCGAAAATAAGCTAAAAGCTCAAAGTTTAATTTCATTATCGCAAAAGGTTATTTTAGGTCAGGTCTTCAGCTTTTGTCTGTTTGGGCTTTTGCCAGGAAACCCTGGTGAAATATCTACATGTCCATTATTTTATGACCTTTCGTCTAAATTGTCTTTTTTACCAAATGCCTGCTAGGGCTTCTGTCCAATGAGCTTTAGTTTGAGCAAAAATGAACCTTTGTGGTTTCATTTGTGATATCTATAGTCATCGACTACTCAAATTAATAAATGGAATATGACTTTTAAAGTTAAAATTAAAGCAATCGTATATGTTGGGTATTGGTCTTAGGGCCCTCTTTATTCAGACAAAACATCTGAATGGTAAAATAATTACGTGAAATATGCTCATATATAAATGAACGATAATGCGTATACAACAAGAGTACAATTTTATTAAAATAATCCAAATTACATTTTTAAGGCTTTAATATTTTTCTTGAATGTTGCCAAGCATCAAGTTTTTTGGAAATTAACATTATGTACATATGCTTATTAAGATGGAGACTGATTGAATCATAAACATGTGCAAATGACGGAAAATAAACCAAGGAAGAAATCACGGTTTTCTTATTATACATGTATTAATTAGAGGAAATTGGCACATATACATTACATACATAGCAACAAAGAGGAACTAAGGAAACGAGATATTGTCAGAAGCACGTTTACCCAATCATGATTTGAGAAAATTTGCTTATCCAATTTCTTGGAGATAAACATTAGAAATTATATTTCGACATTTTTTTATTATTTAGAAATGAGATTAGTTTTCAAAGGAAAATTAAAATGTTGGAAATATGATGCGAATTCAACGGAATTATCACCAAAGCTTGGCTAAAAATACAGATCTACATAATGCTGTAGAGCTTGAAGACATCTTAAGCAAAATGTTTTGAAACATATAAAATTAAAGGTTTAATAAATGCTCACATGCATAGGCCTCGTTCAGGCTCAAATAAATGATATGCAGAATGCCATTCAATCAAATTCAAATCGTTTCAGTACATATGTGAGTAGTGACTGAGACATCATTGTTATAAATTTGGACCTTCGCACTTTTAATGCAAAAATGTATTTTTCCCCCACAAAAATCGTATTTCAAGAATATGAAAAATCGCACTTTTGATGTACAAAAATTGCGTTTTTACCTAAAAATAGCACTTTTGGTGCAGAAATCGTGTACCATTTGAAAAAAGGAAGCAGAATCTCGAATTGTATGAGATTGGATGTCGGGTCTATTTCATCAACAACAACAACAAATATGAAGTCGTAAACAACAACGATGCAAGGCGAAGCGGAAATGGATGCGAGAAGAGGCCGGAAGCAGAAGAAGGCAGATCGCCATTAAAGCCGTATACGAACGAGTGTGTTAATTAAACGGACCCCGTAACCACAGAAACAGCGTCTTATAAACAGAGCCGTTGGAATCGAAATTAAGACTGACCAGTGTACTGACCTAAAGTAACATTTGCATCCTGCTTTAAGATCTATGTACCAAGTAGCAAATGGTCACAACTATCTTTATATTCATTTTTTTTTTTTTTAAAATTGGTTTGAAAATGATTAAAAACCCTTAAGGAAATAACTGGTAATCAACTGATATCGTTTTGAAACATTGTCTTCTAGTTTAGATACTTTACCAAATAATTCTGGTAAAAATCTACAACTGGTCTAAACATGACATCATTGAACGATTTTAGACTGAAAGATGGAAATCGCAATGAAGCAACTTTTTAAAAGTATGTAATTGTTATAGATGATAGCATATCTAAGTTACAATTCATTACGTTTTTTAGTCTAACAATGATAAACACAAGTTATTATAATTGTTTTGAATAATTTTGTCTAATTCATGAAGTCTCTCACTTTACCCCATAACAGGCAAATGACCTCTATAAAAAAGTGTCTTAATGCTCCCCCTTACTTTTCTTGCCACTTTAATTCGCAAATTGAAAAACGGTAGAAAATCGTCAAAATCTATGGAAATTTCAAACTAACGTATATGATACTGTGCTCGCCTCCATCCAAAAGCCTAAACTACAGGCGCATACTGGCGACCTCGACGTACCTGTAGATAATCTACATTCACGTTGCATATGTGATGACGACAGCAACGAGAAAAACAAATATTTTGAATCAGGCTTTAACAAGCCACAATAAATAAACAAACAAACACGCTGGTCGTTGAGACCTAGCGCATATCAAGGCCCCGCAAATTGTTATTTTTTTCTGTTTTCAATCCCGGATCGTGGCCAGGGTCGAGCTCGTGCGCAACGCCGTTCGGCCTTGGCGCAGACGTCACCGACACGAGGCCCGCACACGTGCTCCGAATGTAAACAGACTAATGCCCAATTCAAGATGGCGTTTTTGTACCTTGTTCCGGCTCTCCCTCCCACCTCCCCCGCTACCCATCGTCGCTAATTGAACCCGTTTTAATTAGATTCCTCGCATCGTTTCACTTCCATCGCGCATATGTGTATATATTTTATCTTTTAACATATTCGTCGTACTCACAGTGGCTGTCGACGTTCCTTCCCTAGATTTTCCTGCTCGAGATGGATTCTTCCTAGCTAGTCTATCCGGGTGACGTATGACTCGACGGCGGCAGGGCAGCAGCGAAACAGCAGCGGGCAAAGCTGACTTTTCCCAGGATGACGGAGGAGGAGGAGTACGACAGGTGGCTCGTTTTCAGGTTTACCCACCGGCACGAGCGCTGTTAAACGGGAGTGTTCCGAACCACAGGTCAAACTCCCTCCGACCAGGGTCACCACTGGCGGCTGGACAATTACGCGAGAAGACACTCGCCTTCCTGGAAGCAAAAAAACAATCAATTTCGGAAAAATGAGATAGACAGTTCGTCCGATTTTTATTTCATCCTCCGTTCCAATGCCCAGCATTTCGGATTACGACATGCTGAAAGGTAAGCTGGCACTCACGTTTTTTTAAACAAAAAACATACATTGCATTATATTCGGTTTTTGCTCTTTTGCGCTTTAATTGTTTTGGAAAGTGTTGGCGCGTTCAACAATCATAAATGTGAACGTTCTGAATAAATGTATCGAAACACAAATTATTTTGAAAACTCGTTTTAAACATCGCATCCTAAACATAACAAAACAGTTTTTAGTTCGAAAGCTGCTCTCGGTGTTGCCGTTCTAGAACGAAACGCTCTGGTTCGAAAGCAGCTCTCGGGGAGCGTTTCGTTCTTGAACGGCAACTTCGAGAGCAGCTCTCGGGGAGCGTTTCGTTCTAGATTGGTAGCTTTCGAACTAAAAACAGTTTTTATGTTTTGGCAAGACTGGCATAAAGGGTTCTTTTAAACGTGAATTGGAGATGAAAGGCAACGCATCGTTATCAACGTATAACAACGCAACTATTATCAAAAGTGAACAAACTAAAATTCATAGAAAATGATTTTCAAAGAATCGTTCCATTTCGCGGCGCTCCATCGGCTGCTCACAACTAGCACCAGATGGCGAGGCGCTCAGCGAAAGAAAAGCACGTGCGCATTGACGTCATCGCGTGTTTATAAATCGCGAGACCTTGACCAGGGCCATATTTACGCACTTGGGGTGCATACAGGGTGAGAAAAAGAGTATCTGAACTACGATTTGGTCTTGTTCGGTGTCCGATACGTCTCGGGATGATAGAGACTAAAATACCAATTTATGGCGGTTTTTTTTTTTCAAAGTATTGATGTATTTCCAAATTTTATTCTTATAAAAAGCTAAAGTAACATCTTTTATTATTTTACAAAACAAACATCAATTTCCAGAAGAATTTTACTTGTATGTATTCTCCAGAACAATGTATTCATTGATGAATTCCTCCTCGAATACGATTATTTATACCTTGTAGGATGTTGAATGTGCTTTCTAATCGTAACGTACTTGCAAAAAATAGTCGACGCATGTTACTTTAAATCGAAAAGTAAAATACCAGTTTTATATCATGATATGGTAGTGAGCCAGTGATAATGTAGAAGGAACTACGTGAATATCGTGAGAAACTCTTTGAAATGTGTCAACGGGATTTCCACTTTGGTCTACACCGGTGGTGTTACACTAAACGTTTTTTCCCCAAAATAACGTGTATAATTCAAGTATATGTACTTCCTTACGCTTTAAATAATAACATAGCGAAATTTACTTAGTAGAGCCAGGCACAACGAGTAATGAAGAGAAACACTAATATCATTAGGATAATTCAATTTTAGTGATTCTGTAATAATTTTAATTTTAAATATTCCTAATGGGATTCAATGCTAGCATGCTGACAACACAACTCTTGCATATTGACCTATAAAATATATGGAGTAATTCTAACTATATGGAAAAATAAATAGATACGTCTATATCATTTTCTAGACTTCTATAGATTTAATTCTTTTAAATGTGTATACCATGTTGTTCATTTTATATTTTCGTCAATCCATTTCGTTAATATATATTACGTGACTTGGGCAAACATCTTTGTTACCGTTCAAAACAATTCAAAACTTAATTCTCTTCAATGCATAAAGAAAAAAAGAAAGTATAAAGCCTGATTCACACTAAGCTAGTAATTTAGTCAAGTGGCAAGTATTTTAGTAACTAAACGTGTGTGAACAGATAAATTTATCTGTTCACACTTATCAGTTTACTAAAATACTTGCCACTTGACTAAATTACTAGCTTAGTGTGAATCAGGCTTAAGGGTCCGTTTGATAGTCCATTGCATAAGTAGAATTTCTCACAATCCCCATCTTTGATAGTATACTGGCGTCTACCTTCTCAAGCTGTATGCCGAGAAATAGCTACAGGTGTGCCGTAAAATTGCATTGCAGTTTTACCAATTTATACAGTTAGTGTATTGTGTATAAAAACTTTCTCCATGTAAAGTATATATATATGCAGTATAATCAAATGATTCATAATTCCAGTCAAGGTCGTTAATTTTTTAAAATTGCATTTAGACAAATATAAAATCATGTTGAATGTACTAAAAAGGTGGCAGTAAGTACACATACTCATTAGCTAAAGGTCTTTGAAATTAACGTTACCGGGGAATTGTTGAAATACGTACGGTATAGTTTGCAACGCTAACAGGGAACTCTTTTGTAAGGGGTTGCACACAACTTCTGTTCTTGTTAACTTTTTGGTACTTTATTCTCGGAGTACCAATATTAAACATGTTGCACGGTGATTGGAAAATAAATACATACAGTGGAACCTCGATTTACGAACTTAATCCGTTAATCGACCGTGTTCGTGAACCGAATCAATTTTCCCATTGCAATTAATGAAAAATCCAAATAATGCTTTCTTGGCCCTAGAATTTTTTTAACATGTGGTGTCGTCATGCTGACGTTGCTGTGAATCAAGTTCATGTTGCAGAAATTTACTTTAACAAACATTGTTTCCATTAGGAAAATTTGTATTATTATTCAATTCTGTTGTTAATTATATGATTTGTCTCAAATGTCCAATTGCATCTGCAATTGGCGTGGATAAAACACGAGCGAACTTTTGCAATGTAGTACTGCGGTTACATGAGCACTTAAAAGTACTTTGCTTCAATTGAGTCAGCCATGTAAACGCGTTAAAAGTACTTT
>JAQGBW010004485.1:0-13690 GCA_034698625.1 Julus scanicus
TGACAGAGAAATTCCCGTTTTCTCCCATAGACTTCCAAATAATGCAGGGGCCTGTATAATATAGGGGGCTATGCTTGCATGTACCCCACCCATTACAACAGACTATGACGTAGGCAACGCAATCCTATTACCCTTCTTCCCTCGTGCCACTAATGGGGGGCAACCATTAAGCGCACGTGTGCTATGCTGGGATAACACTTTGTTTGGGGCAGCACCCTCATTATAGTTTTCGTTTGTTGCTTATTAAATTAATATTTTAAACGATGGCCCTATTGCGTCGTTGCGTAATATCGTTTCTACTTTAGTCCAATCTCTGTGCATTTTTTTCAGTTTTTATATATATATACATTGTACATACATATTTTAGCCTCCCTCCCACCCCTCTTTTTATCCTCCTATTTTTTTTGCTCTAGTTTTTCCGTTGCCCTTCGTATCGCGGCTCGGGAGTTCGTTTGTTTCCTCTCGCAGTTGTGGTTGCTAAGCAACCGAGTGACGTCACCAGCCGCCACCGAGCCGCTTCAGCCGACGTTACACCTACCTGCTTTTGGCAAATTCCCAAAGTCGAGGGAAAAGTACGAGGGCGAGGGGTATCATTTATCTTAAACGTGCTGAGAACCAAAAGCTGCCATTTAGTGTTTAGCGAGGAAAAAATATGGGGGATAACGTGAGAGAAGGGAGGGCAGGGAGAGACAGGAGCCAAGGGGGTAGAGGGGAGGGTCAACGTCGTAAGTTCGGGCTTCTCACGATAGCCTCGGTGACATGACGAACGTCCTTACGTGCAGTTTATCAAATTTCTTCCATTCCAATGCTCGCGGAACACGATATAACAAAGGTATTTTCATGTACAGTCATGTATGCATATTGTATATTTTTTATGCAAAATGTTACAGTATGTGTTGCCCATTTCAATAAATTGTACCATTTTCTGTGTGTGGTGCATATAATATATAAAATTATAATTAGTTAAAATTGATTTACTTTAGAAGGTTGGATGTCCAACATTTCTGACTTTTATGGTCCACACATGGCCATAAAATTAAAGGGATAAATACGATTCATGGATGACTTCATAATAATTATGTAATTATTCAGTGGTTAAATTTGACCCATAATAACTAAATGTGATCAATCAATCATAAGCTAAACATGGTCTATATATGGCACATGCCAGTCCATACATGGTCTTTTAAAGCTTTTCCACTTTATTCGACCCTCCTCCAAGCTCCCACTGTATATTAATTTAAAACTAAGACGACTTAGTATATGATCAAAATCCTGCATTTAATCGTTCTTAAACTTAAGTCAGGACTTGGAAAAAATCCAACTTCAAAACAGTCTTAGGCTCGAGTGCAGATTAGGCACTATTTTTTTCGTTGAAAACTCATCCGTTTCGTATTAGGACTAACCACTAAGCATATGCAACTGGCACGTGATTTAATTTCGCCAAGCAGGTCATTTTGATGACCATTCGTACTTAGATGACCAGTAAAGTTGCTCTGAGCCTAATTTTAAGCGCGGCTGCTGAACTGTTTAGCAATTCAAATATTGGCCCAGTGACTTTCTAAATTAATTATCCGACGCCAATTAGTAGCGTGTATTTATTTTCATTAAATTGCGGCCAATGGGTCTTTCATTGTTGAGGCGTCTCCTTTCACCCCCGCTGTTCCATCCCCCTCAGCTCGTTCCCTTTATCCCCCCTTTGTTTCCTTTTCCTAATATATCTCATCCCCTCCATCCTTTTTCAAGATTTCTGCTGCACTTCACCGTGCAGCCATTCTTCATAGCACGCTCCGTGGGGGGAATTCCACTGTTGGTTTCCCCCTCTTCAATAACATTATTATCCCCCCTCCCATTCTTCCCCTTTACCCCCTCTTATGTCTTCCCCTCTCCCGAGCATATGGAACTGACGTGATATGACACCGGGATTACGACGACATTATTCTCCTCCTCCGACAAATACCGGGAGTTGGTGAAGCATGGCACACGGGGACGGTGCAAATGGCCGCCACCGTGGGGTGCATGTTTGGGTTTGGAACCCGAGTCGCATTTGTGTTGGGACATTGTTTTTCGTTAATCTACTACTAACCCTATATTCCATATGCCATTTGCTATCACCCTATGTTCTTCCCTGTAAATCTTGGCCTGCTGGCATTCCAATAACCACATCTTATAATATGGAAGATGTCTGGCTGACCAATCCCCAAATCCAAAGACTTGTTAGTTGGTGATTTTGTTAGTTGACAAGTCTGTTAATTTGAGTTTGAAGTCACCAGATATTAAATAAAGGGTAACTTTACATGCGAGGATGTCGAAATCGTTGATTTCGGCGGATGTGAATGTGCGAACGCGCGAGGATAATAATTTCCAGAAAAAACAAAAAATATAAGTTATCTTGCCAATATTGGGTCATACAGCTGAGTATGAACAGGTACTGATGAACCACATGCAACGTGACAAACTAATTATGAGCCATATAGTTAAATATTACCAAACCTTTGCATTTTCGATTGTGTATGACCATACATGGTAATCTGTGTTGATTATGGCCATACATTACTGAATATGGGCAAACCTGGGCTTTAATGTCCAGATGTGCCCAATTTCTGTCCCTTTCCGTTAAACTGGTTAATCCTTCAGAACCTCTGAAAGATTAACCCACTATACTGTTTGGGCCCTTTTTAGCCTTGCTTGCCTTTGGGCCCTTAACCTTAACCAACCAACCAACCATACATGGTCCATATTCTGTTTTTCTACCCTGGCTGATTCTCACGTAGAACAGAATAGTAAAAAGCCCACAAGCAATGGTCGTAGACTATATTTTACTGTATTTATATGTGGTTGACACTTCGTATCGATAATAAATCCAGAATGTTTTATTCATAAAGAAACAACATTTTGACTGCTCCCAATTATGTTTGTTGTGTATTACGACAACTGCTTAAGATAGAATAGGGTGATAAGCGAAGCGTTTCTTCGATTATTGGTGCAATGTTTCCAAAACAAAAAAAAACCTTCAATAAGCTCTGAAATGCGATGCTTGAGGTAAAAGACAACACGCTTCCAAGAATTCTTTACTTTACTCGGTGATTTTATTCCTTTTATTCCACTGAAAGCTTTTAAGCGAAATGAAAGCCATGTCCATATAGATTATCACGACGTAAATGCTTTTCTGGTTTTACGGTCGTCATCAAATGGCGGTTGACCATTGTCCGCATTGTGTCGGCTACAAATTCGCTCCATTTTTCGTGAGTAGCCTCGCTGACCAATACTCTAAATCACCGACCTTATTTATGGCTATCTTCCTGTTTTCTTCCATAATCTTACACACTTCAGGAAATCTCCCAAAAATGGCGACGTCTGCATGACGTTGTTCCTGAAAGTTTTGGTATAACATAGCTAGCAGAAATGCGACCATGTGACTACAACAAGGCCAGAAACATTAGGAGGAATCTAGTTAGTACCCATCATGATGACCAATCAGAGCGGGGTTAGGCCGTTAAATGGGATTTCCCTTCGGTTAAGACAGATGACTTCTGTCACGGGGGAAAGGGATGGGCCCGTATACGTACGCCATGGCTTCTGCAATTCATGGTAAATGTGGAGTTCGGGAAGTTTTATGTTGTTTTATTGCACTTAAAGGGGACTGGTTCACATAATCTAACTAAATGTAATTTCTTGTTTTTTTTTCTCTCTTGCAGGTAAGACATTTTTATTCCATTTTCATCATTGGTCTAGCATGGTCCCTTAATGTGCCGACTGATGGTGAGTGAACTGTGTTTTATGCCTTTTTCGTTTGGTCTATTCCGTGTTTGGTTGAAAGACACACCTTTGGATGAAAGCCAAATCTTGTATCATTTAAATGGATACCTTTTGCAAATGGCTTCTTTTCTGAGGCCAAATTGAGTTAGAATGGCAGTTTTTATTATTATTTGGAGAAAAAACCGTTCGCAATTATTTATCCCCTCATTGGAGATTGAAGCCTGTAATTTAAATGGAAAACAAATGCCCACATCGGATAACAGTATTTTTGTTACACCCCTTTTAATGCATTTGCTATGAGTGGAACGCTTCCAAAAAGATAAACGTTGAGTGGCACGTGTGTAACTATTGGTTAGTAATGGAATTTTGGGAAGGAATTTGTACGTCTTTTATCTATAAATGCTTAGGCGATGAATTGGACACATCTAAGCATATATGCACATTTACAATGGTCCTAAATGGCCAAGGATTTCTCATGTAGGCCCTTGTATGGCCCTAAATGTTCAAGGTTTGTCCATGCATATTGGCTATGTGTTCACGAACATGTGTGCTTTTGTACCTTCTTGTATGTCTACATATGGTTTGAATGTACACTGAACACGGAATGCTTATGTACAGTATAATGGCGTTGAAAGGAAAAATATGGGCCTTATATGGCTATAAATGGACATTTAATCATCGGATATGGTTCTTGCATGTCCACATAAACAGTAGCTTTTCAATTATTTGTTAAGACTTATGATATTTAGCTTAAAAGCGTTTTGTTTCTGTTTACTGTAAGAGTTTTTTCCAAGTCAAAGGACGTATATATCGAAGTTAAAAACTATTATTGGTTTGAGGTGCAAATGCGTAAGATTGAGACGGACATTGGGAAACGCAAGCAGTTTTGATTTCAAGTGAGAAAAAGTGAAATTTAGCGACACATAAATAATGCAAGACGATGAAGTAGGGCCTAGCTGCTTCACTCGTCGTTAAGTGAGATACGCGTTGTGGCAATCCGAACGGAGAAAACATTTTTCATCAGATTTCAAATTGTTTATGTAGGGAATTTTTTTTCTTCTCGTTCTTATCCCATACCCAATGTGCTTTCTTTATAAGCTTTATTGAACTTTTATCAAAATTTCATTACCGTCTTGGAAAAAAAAAAACAGCAACTTTTCCATGGCAAGTTCCGTTGCCGACGAATCAATCTTGGCTATATCCTTGAACCCGCAGACGTATGACAGCTCCATTTCTTAGCCAGAAATTGCCACTTTCTTTTCCTTTTTTATTTTGGAGATTGCAAACCTTTGCTTTTTTTTACGGCTGATTCGGAGGTACTTGTATGTACGGTTTGGCCAATAATCTGTATGCTATTCTTGTATTACAAACAACAGAATCAATATGAATTAAGTTACATATTCTTGTAGTTAATAATTATGATGAATTGTGCAAAATTGTTATTTTTTTAATGGGTGATTAAGTTGGATGAGTGTTTTTCAACCGGAAGGATCAGATGTGTGTTACTGAAGTTTTGGTGAAGTCAAAATGATTTAATTTAAGGAATGGTTTGGAAAATGGTTTGCTTCATTACATGATTTTGCTTCATTCAATATGAGCCATGAGCTGACAAATTGTTTAAAAAACTGTTGTATTCAAACAGATGCTACTATTTTTTTTATGTAGTTTCGTTCAATTATTCATTAAATTTTCCCTAAAATGTCATGAGTTTCTGATATACCGCACGCGATTTTATAAAGAAACGAAAATTTCCCGTTTATATCCCTGGCACGGGGTTTGGTTATGGTATTAGTTTGTATCCATTGACTGACTTATATTCAGCGTGCAAATACCATTTTTTACACCAATTTTCACAAAATTCCATGCACCAAATTAAGGAGGTTATATAAAGCAACGAAAATATCCCTCGCAAGTCGCTGGAATTGAGACACACTGAGATAAGTTTCAAGCTTATCATTAATTATTTCAATCAAAGTATACATTCTTATAAAAATGTTGGTAACAATCTTTATAAATTATGTATTTCTGATCCTAAATTTTTAGTATTTGTCACGTATACATACGCGTACAACTTATAATTGTCTCTAAAGATTAACTTGCACCAACATGTTATATATAAGGTAGTAATTTTATAGTGTGTTGATACAAACACAGAGAAACGAAAACTGTGAATATGCGGATATTTTCGATGTTTTCAGTAACGGAAATCTGTTTCAGTTTGGTGCAACCCGCCATCAGACTTGGAAAGCATAAACAGTCCTAAATTTGCTAGATCATCGCACTTTAACTAGCAATTTGTCAGCGATGCGTGATCAACTTAATTGTACACTCGGGCCCAGCTTGATTTTAGCGGCACATCTTAAATATAAATATGAAAGACTTGCTGTTTGGAAGTAGACTGAGAGGGATTTAACTCTCGCATGAATTGCCAATGAGAGAGAGAGAGAGCAGAGAGCAAATCTGGGTTTTATCATCATCAAATAAATGCGATTGATATAATAGGATTCTTGTTTATGTGTATAGGCAATTATGCAGTGCAAATACGTCGATGTACATCTTGAATGTTTATCAAGAGGAAAAACAAAAACAAAACACCAAAAAAAAAAGTATGTGGAGACTTGAACCCGGGTCTATATATACAAGTATACGATTGGCCCTCTACAATAGAGCTGCCGCTCTTTTGTCTATCCTTTTGCCTTTTTCACTTTTATTTTCGCTTCATTTGAACGTTGAGTAAAAATGGAAGGGGCCCAATGCATATTCAGAAATAGATTCGCCAAAGTGTATCTTAACGAGATCCGTTGAAAAAAAAAATGAAAAAAAAAAAACTCCTCTCACTTCTCATCTGAAATTCGCTTTAGCTCCATATCAAAGGATCCTAGTTTCGAGCTAGTATATACGACGCTCCTGTTATCTTCCTTTTCTTCCTTTGCCTGGTTGACATCTCAACATCTCTCTCCATCTTCTCCTCTTTTTACGAGGAAAACCCTGTTAGTTAATTGCTAGATTCGGGCTCTCTGTGCTTAAAGACAAAGAAAACCCTGAAGCGTGCGAGTGATCATAGTGTTTTGTTCACTAAAACCATAGACTGATTTTATTCTATGGTCTCTATAAGTATCGTAGAACAATATCTATAGGGCACTAGTTTACTAGTTTTTTGTTATTTTTTAAACCCGTGTTTTCAACTCAGACGATATCAAACGATTTGTTTTTTTGTTAAAAAGTATAGTTGTTTCGACTCCTTCCCGTCTTCATTCTTCTCCCAAATGACCAAAAAAGCTACCTCCCAATCCCAATTCCAAGGTGGGCTGAGCCCCACATGTATATTAGATGTATGTAAATGCAGGATATTAACACCCACAAATGCATTTATTCGAATTATTTGAATTTTAAAGTAATTATGAAAAATAATGGCACGTTAAGGAGATTAGTTTGACAGATTTTCACATTGGGGACATGCGTTTAAAGCTACCACCAAAAACACGTTTTCATAAATTTCATTTTTTTCTCTCCAACAAATGAAGTCCGCTTTATTCGTTGATTAAATTTGAAACATAATTTTGAGCAGGCAATGCTAAATGGGGGAAAAATCACGCCCGAGTTGGCCCCGAATTAAATAATCGACGATCCGGATGACTCTCATATTTTCGAAGAAATAAGTCTTGAAAAACGGGTGCAGAGACGCGTAATAAATAAATGATGGCGAATGGCATCTTTCGACGTTTTCACTTTTATCTATCTCCCTCGCATCTAATTATTTGATGAGTCCCCATAATCAGTTTCATCTTCAGGTAAATTCACTCGGTGCGTTGCTTCGCATGCGAATGTCACAACCAGGATTGCAATCTTTTGTGAGAATGTTTGCAACGCAACTTGTTCTGGGGGAAGAAGATGCGATACGTGTCAGTGGTTGGCGCTTGAATTTTTGATATTCACTTGTCAGCGTCGATAAAAATGAATTTTTCATATTCATATAAAGCGCTTGGCCTATGCAGGTCTTGAACGAACGAAGGGAGGGAGCGAAAAATCACGGCAATTTTCGAGAATATCCATCTTGACTAATTCATGAATATTGCCGAAAAGTCGCATATGTGTGTATCGACGAGGATGCGTAGGCACCCCCCAATTTTCCCTCTTTAAAAGCTGACAACATTGATGAAACTCCAAAGATCCAAACTTGAAGTGTTGCACGGTTTAATTTAAATTGAAGGGCGGATCTCAAATAACCACGAAAATAAGATTTTCGTCATACGCCAGATAGATACATCGATCGTGTTTAAAGTTTGGGAAAAAATTTAATTACTAGCATATGCTCGTGTTTTCTACTTCAACTTCTTCTTCGACTGATATTATCTGCACATTGCAAGATGAGCCCAATTTCATGTCTGTTTATTTATTAATTTTTGGCATGCTCAGCAATGGTTTTGGAGGAAGCAATTTATGAGTTAAGGGTATGAGGAGATGATACAGAAACTTTCAAAAATTGAGTTTAACCAATGTACAAGTGTTCAAGTACTGAGGTTGAGTTGAATGTACCTCTAATTAGCTTTAGTATTAATTTGAAGAACTATTTGTTAATAATTAAGCCTGAGGATGAAAACAATATATCAAATATTTATGTTATCACCTTCTTGCTAATATTACATGTAATTTAATGAATAACTCCACGTTTATGACTAACATCTCTTTCATCATCAGTATACTTGTTAGGAATAAGTGCGTCTTGCAATATCATCATTAACCATTCGATAATAGCACATTCGAGACATATCAAACGGGTTTATAAACATGTATCTAAATGGCACACTATACGCGCTTAGAACATAATCTTGTCTAAGTCACCACCTAAATTTCTTTGCATTACACACTTGATTTTGGTAGGTTTCCAGGCTCTATGATCCATAATTAAAAATCCAATCAACGTGATTGGATAAGTTAATTATTAATTATCGATCACAGCGTCTGGAAACCTACCGAAATCAAATAATGCAACGAAATGTAGTTGGATACTTAGTGTTACAGTATTTCAAATAAGCTACTTAATTTTACAAGTAAAATCCCTGATACTGTATCTTGATGGATTATTGTTTGTAGGTTATTGGTTATACCATTGTTTGTAGATGTCGTTTATTGTTTGAAAATTCACGTCATTTTATTCAAATTTCTTTGTTTATTTCAAAAAGTTATTTTTATACTTTTTTTGGAGTTGACCCCTTTTGGAGTACCACGTGCTTGTATGCCTCATCACTATTGGGACAATCTCTCGAGAATGCATCTGGGCAAAAGCGAGGTTTAAGCACGCACCCAAAGTCCTTCACCTCAGAAACGAGCTTAATTATAATCCTTCGCAACCCGGTTGTTCACACACACATACACGTCCATCCTGAATTGAAACGGGAGGAGGCCGATGGGTCCTCTTCACCGCAACGTAATCCTCCGCCTGATGAGCTGCCCTGGAGGGCCTTCTGGGAACTTTCCCACGAACGTCCAACGTTTCGCTGGATGAACACGAGCCCGGGTTTCGGTCATAACGCGCTTGACCAGGCGTTGCAAATTGACCCGATGTGACAAACACAGCATTCAGACAACTTGACATTTTGCAGGAAACAGAGTTAGCCTTCGAAGGGTCAGCGAAATCACGTTTCTCTCAGTTGTCGATGAAAGAACGAGAAATGCTGACCTTTAGTTTCACTTCAGTGTCCCTATCACTAGCTTGAGTATAAATTTACCGGCGTGTTAGTGTATACTTGCACGTGTGTACATGTAGAGTGCATTGTCAGTTAAGGTCGGTCAACCAAATTCAAATATAGTTCTGAACATGAAGTGAACATGTTTGAAACATGTATACGCAGTACATTAGAGTGGACACGTGATAAAGGCATGATTTTCAGTCTGCGTAAATATCCTTTTGTAAATATCCATTTTCTCAGTTGCATCCAACTGAGAATGCACATCCAACTGCTCTTGCTCTCATGTGTTTTTAATCTTGCCAAGGAGTACAACATGGCGAAATCGACGCTCTGCACTATTCTAAATAATAAAGATGCAGTTTTATATGTATGAGTATTACGTGAAAGCAAATACTCACATCTTATTATACTCACTTCGTACAAAGAATGAAAAAATGAACTACCTTATGCTCATTCTCATGTGAGATTTTGCTTGATGATCTTACTCATGGATACCAGGACATGATAAATGATCATAATTTCAAAATGGCTACCATTGGCAGTGATAAAATCATGTTAAGAGAGGAGGGAAAGGACTATTTATTTAAAATTATTGAAAATGATAAAGATATTTTGAGGTCAAAAAAGAATAAAACAAAATTAATTATCCAATTATAAAAATTAATTTCTATTATCACAGGTTTATTGATTAATTCTGTAAACAACATTCGGTAGATATGCAATTGTACATGTATTTTACATGACCATGTAGAACATTGAAGTGGTTAATCGTATATTGTTGTTTTAATGATTATCAATAATAAAAACCTCAGGGTTTAGGTTATGCAGGGTTTTTACATGCACTTGAATGCATTTGTACATGCAAATGAATGGGGAGCTTTTTTTTGGCTAAGTTTATGAAGTTATAAGATAATCAATGGCTAATTAAAAGTAGTCAAGCATCCATTATGTATTTTATGCAATTATTTTAAATATGAAGGATTAATTTTACTTTAATTTTAATGTAAGCATTAAGTTTATGTTCTCAAACTCATAAGCCTTGTTTACGAACAATTCGAACTCATCTTTTTTTTTTTCATTGTTTTAATCTTCTTTATAGCCTGTGAAAAAAAATTGGCAGCGAAAGTTATGGTATAGAAAGGGAAAAAAAAAAGATTTTGAATTTATAGGTCTGCGTGATTTTTCAGCCATTTTTCCCTCCTTATAAAGCCCGTAGCGTCTTTTAGTTACTTAGTCTATCTACTCCGTAAAATGCAGTATTTCAAGCCACCCACTTTTCACTCCTCCTACACCCTCATCTACTATCCCTATTTGTTCCTTTGCTCAATTCTCAGCTTTTGAAGCAACTAAAACATCTTCACTATTTTCCTATTTCATCTTCTTCTTTTACCCCACATTTCATCCCTCATTTCTTTTTTTTTATATTTTCTACCCCCTGATTTTTCTTTACTTGGATATTTATATATATATTTTTTATTTCTTATGCATCTTAGCCCAGCAGCGGCAAAAGTAGTGCTTTTTATTAGCTCTCAGGTTTCCACCAAATTTTTTGCTTTTTTTATTCTTTATCTATCCATATACTGCACATCCCTCTCCGTGTATCCAAGATAGTCCCCTATCTATGTTTTTTATTTTGCTTGACGCTGAAAAAAAAAACTATTCTGTTTTTAATAGTGATTTACACTCATTTCGAACAGAAGTGCATTTGCCGTTGAGGTTGAACAACATTTTTAAAGCTTTTAATTTCCACTAACATAATCTTTGTCTGCATAATGATGTGCAATTGATAGAATTAAAAAACTGTATCCGAGATCTTTACATTACTATATCGATAAGCTATTATCTTTATTAAATGTGCGTAAACTTTATTTCCTTCTCTTTTGAATGTATGCCACCGTTATTTAAACATGGTACAAAAACATGACACTGAATTATGTAAAAACATGTTTTCAAAACTATACAAAATGTGTTTTACTGCACATTGCGACTACAAATATGTAAGGGCCATATACGTGTATAGCAATTTGTGGGCCAAATATGACCCATGTTGGATGGGTCCTCGTGCTACATGTTGAAATTGGGGTTCTGCTGGAACTAGCAAAACAATTGTAGAAACTCGGACCTTTGGTGGTCCTGAGAAATGTGTTCGTGAACTGAAGCATCGTTCGTAAAGCGAAACATGTGGTGTTCGTAAACCGAGACGTTCGTAAATCGATCTTCCACTTTACTTGACCAGAAATTTGGCACATCTGGAAATATAAGAGGTCTTAAAAATCCGTTTCATGGCAATACATGTCTAGGATTGCCCAATACAATGTGTAAACGTATATCCCTTTGTTTGGCTAAGAATGGGCGTATGATGTACGTATGTTCACAGTGTGGTTAAAAATTGACTATGCTGTATAAAACTCTAAAAATACTGTCTAGATGGCTATTCATAATCTCAATACTGTCCCTACATGACTATGTCTAATCAAAGGATTTAAAGGGGCTTTATAAAACGTTGTGTTAGCGGTTTAGTTTTAATTAGAGGTTGTGCGAATATTGAACGCCAAATAACGTTTATCCTTGGCCAAAATATTCATCAACAACCCGATCTTCGTTTCAATCAGTTAAAATATATTGAGTCTTTAATGACGCGTTAATGATTATGTGCCATTAGGATAACAGATTGAATCGAGCAGTTCAAATCGATAATTTGTTAAACTGAGATTCATCGGACATGCGTATCAGGATGAATAAGGATTCACTTTGTCTGCTGATAATTCCATAAGTCAAAAATCATTTTGTTTCTGATTTGATCCAATTGATTGTAAAACGCTATTGATTTATGCTAATTTCTTGCATTCGATTCTCTAGAGGCGCTTGTAAAGAGTGAAGGGAATCCGTACATCTTATGACGTAAAAAAACGAACTCTGGTGCAATGTCTAATGAGCTGCTATAACACGAACGATTACAGAAATGGATTCGGATGCTAATTCGCCAATTTGATTAGCAAATTCGATTAAATTCCAATTTATCATTGGCTCACTCTTTGTACTTCCGCTCCCCCTTCGCCCCCTTCGAAACACTTTTAAGGGTAAAAGCATTCATGTATATGACTATCAATGTCAATGTTGTCAATGTGAAAATTCAAAAGCTTAATATGGTTAATATGATTGATTTTCAGCATTACCTTAGGTGTATTTGTACATTTTTGCCTTGGAGTTTTATTAAGGAATGGAAGATGGTTGAAAACTATGTTCTGAATAATACATCATTTATGAATTTGCCCACATAGTTTTGGTGATCACATGTGTAATGGATGAAAAATGCTTTCCAAATAATGAGTTTGCATTTCGTGGTAGCCCTGCATTTTTCCGTGGTTTTTATTTTTTTTTATTTTTTGTGCTTCCGAAATAATGCAAGAGACGAACATATGTTGATTTTCTCACCTGTTTATCATTGTTTTCCCCAAAATCAATAAAGCCTCGGGTATATTTTGATTAATAACGATCCACGTACGGATAAGCTGTCTTAAATGGGGCAGTCCCTCCGCATTTTCATAACAGAAATTGGTAGTGCATGCGGCACCCCCTAGGAGATGCTGAAGTGGGCACTCTGTGTGGGGTTAGGGATAGGGGTAAGGAGGTAGAATATAATGTTTTTCATTTTTTCGAATGAAAGGGTCATTCGTACTGTTGTACATATAGGGCTAATCTCTCCCACTTTCTCCGCCCTCTGCGCTTCGTAGGAACTCATTTGTGACGTCGCCAACGTAAATGTAGTTTTTTATTTGAATTATTAATAAACGAATTGCAGTAAATGCAAGAAAATGTAGCTACCCCTCCGCATAATTAGTAAAGAGCGACAGCTGCTTATTAGTGCATATTAAAATTGAAATTACCCGAGCTGCCATGCCCCAATAATTGAGAGGGTTTTATGTTTTTTTAGGATTATAGGCAGGCTGCACGTATAGCGGGTTGGAAGACTTTTTCTTTGTGTGCAGTTTGTTTTAATTATTTTACACATATGATGTGTCCATAAATAAGTATGTTTTGGCTAATTAGCAATCTTGCCATTTGAAATTTGACCTGAGACGTGTATCGTGTATTGGTAAAACTACACTCTGATTTGCGGAAACTGTTTTTATGAAAATCTACAACTTATCGTACACCGCTCTATATGCGCCGACGCCGATGGTCGAGTGGGTTACGTGCTTGCCTCTCGATCCTAAGATGCTGGGTTCGCTCCCAGGTCG